>JAGWEN010001622.1:0-21178 GCA_018703685.1 Orius laevigatus
GTGTTCGTAGAAGGTGATGTGTACCACTAATAATTATACAATGAAGAATGAGTGGACATTCCGTGATGTTCTGAGACTTGGGTGATCTCTGGATTCATCAGTTATATGAATGAGTGGGTTCATTAAAAGAGATACGTGTCGCGACCACGGGATGTAAGTGCTATTAGAATCTAGAGTGGTGTAGAGATGGAGAGAGTGTGTTTTGAGTGAGCAAAGGTTGTCAGAGACATATAATTCGTGGTAGTGAAGGAGGTACACAGTGCTATTGGCGGTTGGAGATTCTGAGGCGAGGAATTTGTGTACTACGAGGAGTGTCATACTTAAGATAGGAAGAATAGGTAGAAAGAGTAGATTCCAGACTTTATGTCTCAAATCTGGGAGGATCATTTCCTTCAAAGTCGCTGAGGTCTTTTCTTGCCAAAGATCAATCTGCTGAGGAAGTTCTTTCACAGGCAGTAAGTGCAATCGGGGATAATCGCCTCAGAAGGGAGGAGGAGAAGAGGCGTGCGTCCGAAACAAGCAAATCTGTGAAAGTCTTTCCGTCCAAAGGGTAATTCTGCTGAAGAAGGTCTTTCCTACTAAAAAAGGGTCAGGCTGAAAAGGGTCTTTCTTTGTCAAAAAGGGTCAAAATCTGGCAGAAAAGGGTCTTTCCTGGTACAAAAGGGTCAAAATCTGGATAAAAGAGTCTTTCCTTCGTCCAAAAGGGTCAAAATCTGGATAAAAGGGTCTTTCCTTCGTCCAAAAGGGTCAAAATATGGCTGAAGAAGGTCTTTCCTACTAAAAAAGGGTCAGGCTGAAAAGGGTCTTTCTTTGTCAAAAAGGGTCAAAATCTGGTTGAAAAGGGTCTTTCCTGGTCAAAAGGGGTCCAAATTTGGCTGAAAAGAGTCTTTCCTTGTCAAAAAGGGTCAAAATCTGGCAGAAAAGGGTCTTTCCAGGTCCAAAAGGGTTAAAATCTGGCTGAAAAAGGTCTTTCCTACTAAAAAAGGGTCAGGCTGAAAAGGGTCTTTCTTTGTCAAAAAGGGTCAAAATCTGGCCGAAAAGGGTCTTTCCTTGTCAAATAGGGTCAGGCTGAAAGGGTCTTTCCTGGTCCAAAAGGGTCAAAATCTTGCTGAAAAGGGTAATTCCTTGTCAAAAGGGTCAAAATCTGGCTGAAAAGGATCTTTCCTGGTCAAAAAGAACCAAAATCTGCCTGAAAAGGGTCTTCCCTGGTCCAAAAGGGTCAAAATCGGGCTGAAAAGGGTCTTTCCTGGTCTAAAAGGGTCAAAATCTGTCTGAAAAGGGTCTTTCCTCGTCCAGAAGGGTCAAAATCTGTCTGAAAAGGGTCTTTCCTCGTCCAAAAGGGTAAAACCAGTCTCAAAAGGGTCTTTTTATGTCAAAAAAGGTTCAAAATTAGCCTTCAAACGCCTTTTTCTTGTCTTAGAGGTTCAAAGTCTGTCATAAAATTGTCTTTTGTTCTCTAAAAGGGTCTTTTCGTGTCGAAAAAGGTTCAAAATCAAGCTAAAAAGGGTCTTTCTGGTTGGAAAATATAATAAATGGGTCTTTTCTTGTGAAAATCTGGCTAAAAATAGTTCAAAATATGGCTTTAACTCACTTTGATTTTTAAGACCGGACGGTGGAAGTCCTAGAGGTACCTTGGACACAAATTCATCTTTCGTAGTCGGTAGCGCACATGCAAGTTCAAGTCCATTTTTCTCATTCCAGTCAGAATCGGGCTAGCGGGGAAAAAAAGAAAAAAAAGTTTATAATAAATAAAATAAAACAATTTACCTTACTTCGTCAATTTGTATGCTGAGCTGCGACATAAGAGATGGGTCCGCATCATTAGGGTTGATGTTCAGCGTACCATTTTGTACCTCACCTACCAAAAAACCGTAATCACAATTGTAATCATTTTTTATATTAGCGTATATAAGGAGTGGTGGGAGGTGGGGGAGGGTCGAGGAGGTGATGAATGAGTGGTGGGGGAGGGTCGAGGAGGTGATGAATGAGTGGGTGGGAGGTATGGGTAGGGTCGGGGAGGTGATGAATGATTGGGGTTAGGTGATGAATGAGTGGTGGGAGGTGGGGGAGGGTCGAGGTGGTAATGAATGAGTGGGGGAGGGTAGAGTAGGTGATTATTAAGAGGGGGGTCGAGGAGGTGATGAATGGGTGGTGGGGGAGGGTCGAGGAGGTGATGAATGAGTGGTGGGAGGTATGGGAGGGTCGGGGAGGTGATGAATGATTGGGGTTAGGTGATGAATGAGTGGTGGGAGGTGGGGGAGGGTCGAGGAGGTGATGAATGAGTGGTGGGGGTGAGGGAGGGTCGAGGAGGTGATGAATGAGTGGTGGGAAGTGAGGGAGGGTCGAGGAGGTGATGAATGAGTGGTGGGGGAGGGTCGAGGAGGTGATGAATGAGTGGTGGGAGGTATGGGAGGGTCGGGGAGGTGATGAATGATTGGGGTTAGGTGATGAATGAGTGGTGGGAGGTGGGGGAGGGTGGAGGAGGTGATGAATGAGTGGTGGGAGGTGAGGGAGGGTCGAGGAGGTGATGAATGAGGGGTGGGGGAGGTGGTGGGAGGGTCAGGAGGTGATGAATGAGTGGTGGGAGGTATGGGAGGGTCGGGGAGGTGATGAATGAGTGGGGGGAGGTGATGAATGAGTGGTGGGAGGTGGGGGATGAGAGGTGGGAGGTGGGAATGGTGGAGGAGGAGGTGATGAATGAGTGGTGGGGGAGGGTCGAGGAGGTGATGAATGAGTGGTGGGAGGTATGGGAGGGTCGGGGAGGTGATGAATGATGGGGTTAGGTGATGAATGAGTGGTGGGAGGTGGGTGGGAGGGTGAAGGAGGTGATGAATGAGTGGTGGGGGAGGGTCGAGGAGGTGATGAACGAGTGGTGGGAGGTATGGGAGGGTCGGGGAGGTGATGAATGATTGGGGTTAGGTGATGAATGAGTGGTGGGAGGTGGGGGAGGGTCGAGGAGGTGATGTAGCGAATGCTTACGTAATCGCTCGATATATGAGTCTGGAATATTTTCTTCAGGAAGGTCATCCTCATCTAATTCATTCGTAAAATTATAGTCTTGTTCTTGATCTACAAAATAATTTAGAAAAGAAAATAAAGTTTATAATATTGAAACCTAAAGAGTCTTCTTCTTCTGAAGTGATGGGTTCGTTGTAGCCCGAAAAGAAAGGAAGCAAAGTTTCCATTATGTGGACGACTTCGGACATCGAAGGCCTCACTTCTAAATCTTTATCCCAACACCTAAAATTTGAAATTTAATTTTATAATCAAATTTTTTTTTTTTTTGAAAATTCGAAAATCGAAAAAAAAAATTTCAAAATTTATAATTTTTTTTCAAATTTTTTTTTGAAATGTCGAAAAAAAAATTCAATTTGTTTCAATTTTATATACATATATATATTTTTTTTTTTCAAATTTTTTTTTGAAAATTCGAAAATCGAAAAAAAAAATTCAAATTTTATAATTTTTTTTTTTTTTTTCAATTTTTTTAAAATGTCGAAAATTAAAAAAAAAATTCAATTTGTTTCAATTTTTCTTCTCAAATTTTATAAATTTTTTTTTGAAAATTCAAAAATTAATAATCATCTCCTCGGCCCTCCCCCACTCAATGATCACCTTCTCGACCCTCCCCCATCTCCCACCACTCATTCATCACCTCCTCCACCATCCCCCACTCATTCATCACCTCCTCCACCATCCCCCACTCATTCATCACCTCCTCCACCATCACCCACTCATTCATCACCTCCTCCCACTCTCTCCCCCACTCATTCATCACCTCCTTGACCCTTCCCCACCTCCCACCACTCATTCATCACCTCCCCCCGCTCATTCATCACCTCTCCGACCCTCCCCTACCTCCCACCACTCATTCATCACCTCCTCGACCCTCCCCTACATTCCACCACTCATTCATCACCTCCTCGACCCTCACCCACCTCCCACCACTCCTTAATCACCACCTCGACCATCCTACACCTCTCCCCACCACTCATTCATCACCTCCTCGACCCTCCCCCACCTCCCAGCACTCGATCATCACCTCTACGACCCTCCCCCACTTCCCTCCAGTCATTCATCACCACCTCGACCCTCCCCCACCTCCCTCCAGTCATTCATCACCTCCTTCACCCTCCCCCCACCACTCATTCATCACCACCTCGACCCTCCACCACCTCCCTCCAGTCATTCTTCACCACCTCGACCCTCCTCCACCTCCCCCACCACTCATTCATCACCTCCTTGACCCTCCCCTACGTCCCTCCACTCATTAATCACCACCTCGACCCTCCCCTACCTCCCTCCACTCATTAATCACCACCTCGACCCTCCCCCCACCCCCACCACTCATTCATCACCTCCTCGACCCTCCCCACCTCCCACCACTCCTTAATCACCACCTCGACCCTCCTCCACCACTCATTCATCACCTCCTTCACCCCCCCCCACCGTTCATTCATCACCTCCTCGACCCTTCCCTACCTCCCACCACTCATTCATCACCACCTCGACCCTCCCCCACCATCCCCAAATCATTCATCACCACCTTGACCCTCCTCCACCTCCCCCATCACTCATTCATCACCTCCTCGACCCTCCCCCATCTCCCACCACTCATTCCTCACCTCCTTCACCCCCCCCCACCGTTCATTCATCACCTCCTCGACCCTCCCCTACCTCCCACCACTCATTCATCACCACCTCGACCCTCTCCCACCTCCCACCACTCATTCATCACCTCCTTTACCCTCCCCCCACCACTCATTCATCACCACCTCGACCCTCCCCCACCTCCCACCACTCATTCATCACCACCTCGACCCTCCTCCACCTCCCCCACCACTCATTCATCACCACCTTTTAGCGCATTTTCGATTTTTAAATTCGAACATTGAAAATTTTTGTTTGTTTGCTTACTTTGTGATCAATTTTTCGATCGGAGGTGGGCAGTTGATGATGCGAGGAGGTCGGACGCCTTTATGGACCGACCACATGATCGTGTACGCATTCGATTGGATCCCTTTATACGGATTTTTCTCCCGAGTAATCACTTCCCAAAGAATAATACCCCAACTATAAACATCACATTTTTCTGTATATTTGGAACCTATGAAATCCCACGGATGACTTTTCAAAATGATTACTTTCGAAGACTTCAGGCGCCATCCACGTCGCGCTTCCTTTGTTGTTTGTCATGTAAGTCTTTTTATCGCATGCGGTGCCGAAATCGCATATTTTGAGGACGGTACCGCCCTGGACTAGAAGAAGATTCGGAGGTTTCAGATCTCTGTGGATGAGCGGAGGGTTCATCGAATGAAGATATTCGACGCCTTTCGCGCACTGGAGGGCCCAACTCATCGCATGCCCTGCGCTGTATCTTTTCAACGGCTGCGTATGCAAAACTGAAAATTTAAATCATTTTGGCATCCTTTGGTGTTTCAAGACACTGGGAACTTTGAGAATCCATGGCGACTAGCGCTATACTTACAACTGTAGAGCGAACCTCCTTCAGCATACTCCATGACGAGTCCAACAGGCTTTTCTGTGCAAGCTCCATAGAGTCTGACGATGTTAGGATGGCTCACACGGGAAAGTTGCTTCAGCTCCACTTTGAACGACGCTTTCTCAGCTTCGGTCTCTATTAACTTGACCGCAACCTCCATCGACTTCCATTCTGCCTTGTAGACCACACCGAACGACCCTTTCCCGATAGGCTAACAACAAACAACAGTAACAACAACAACAACAACAACAGCAACAGCAACGAACCTTCAATATCGTTATGTCGTCATAATTGATCCTCTCGACGAACGTCTCGTTTGCTACGACGGCCCCTCCGAAAGCCATCGGAATTTACGTTGAATTTACTTCAAAATGTTTTTGTTTTCGGTCTGGTAAGGAACAGCTGACCGATCCGGATTTGCCGCCATTTTTCTCATTTGAAAGTGGTTGAGGAGCGGTGAAGATCAAGTTCAATTCGCTGGTTTAGAAGCAACGAAGTCCTACTGGACACACTAGGGCGGTAAAGTTCCATTTCCGCATAGGTAGTCACATTCCCGCACCGTGTGAGATAAAGTCCCATTATCGCATCCAGTGGGCAAAATCCCATTCCTGCACCCTGCGTAGTAAAGTTACATTCCCGCACCCTGCGTGGTGTAGTCCATTCCCACATCCAGTGCAGCGAAAACCCATTCCCGCACCTTGCACGGTGAAGTCATATTCCCGTACCGTGTGAGGTGAAGTCCCATTATCGCATCCAGTGCGGCAAAATCCCATTCCTGCATCCTGCGTGGTAAAGTTACATTCCCGCACCCTGCGTGGTGTAGTCCATTCCCACATCCAGTGCAGCGAAAACCCATTCCCGCACCTTGCACGGTAAAGTCATATTCCCGCACCGTGTGAGGTAAAGTCCCATTATCGCATCCAGTGCGGCAAAATCCCATTCCTGCATCCTGCGTGGTAAAGTCCCATTCCCGCACCCTGCGCGGTAAAGTCACATTCCCGCACCGTGTGAGGTAAAGTCCCATTCCCGCATCCAGTGCGGCAAAAACCCATTCCCGCACCCTGCGTGGTGTAGTCCATTTCCGAACCGTGTGAGGTAAAGTCCCATTCCCTCATCCAGTGCGGCAAAAACCCATTCCCGCACCCTGCGTGGTGTAGTCCATTCCCGCAACCTGCGTGGTGTAGTCCATTCCCGCACCGTGTGAGGTAAAGTCCCATTCCCGCATCCAGTGCGGCAAAAACCCATTCCCGCACCCTGCGTGGTGTAGTCCATTTCCGAACCGTGTGAGGTAAAGTCCCATTCCCTCATCCAGTGCGGCAAAAACCCATTCCCGCACCCTGCACGGTAAAGCCATATTCCCGCACCGTGTGAGATAAAGTCCCGTTATCGCATCCAGTGGGCAAAATCCCAATCCTGCACCCTGCGTGGTAAAGTCACATTCCCGCAACCTGCGCTGTAAAGTCATATTCCCGCAACCTGCACGGAAGGTCACATTCCCCCACCGTGTGAGGTAAAGTCCCATTCCCGCACCCTGCGTGATGTAGTCCATTCCCGCACCCTGCGTGATGTAGTCCATTCCCGCACCCTGCGTGATGTAGTCCATTCCCGCACCCTGCGTGATGTAGTCCATTCCCGCACCCAGTGCGGTAAAGTCACATTCCCGCAACCTGGGCGGCAAAGTCTTATTCCGGCACCCTGTGCGACACAGTACCATTTCCGCACCATGTGAGGTCAAGTCCCATTCGAGCACCCAGTGCGGTAAAGTCCCATTCCCTCATCCAGTGCGGCAAAAAACCCATTCCCGCACCCTGCACGGTAAAGCCATATTCCCGCACCGTGTGAGATAAAGTCCCGTTATCGCATCCAGTGGGCAAAATCCCAATCCTGCACCCTGCGTGGTAAAGTCACATTCCCGCAACCTGCGCTGTAAAGTCATATTCCCGCAACCTGCACGGAAGGTCACATTCCCCCACCGTGTGAGGTAAAGTCCCATTCCCCGCACCCTGCGTGATGTAGTCCATTCCCGCACCCTGCGTGATGTAGTCCATTCCCGCACCCTGCGTGATGTAGTCCATTCCCGCACCCTGCGTGATGTAGTCCATTCCCGCACCCAGTGCGGTAAAGTCACATTCCCGCAACCTGGGCGGCAAAGTCCTATTCCGGCACCCTGTGCGACACAGTACCATTTCCGCACCATGTGAGGTCAAGTCCCATTCGAGCACCCAGTGCGGTAAAGTCCCATTCCCTCATCCAGTGCGGCAAAAAACCCATTCCCGCACCCTGCACGGTAAAGCCATATTCCCGCACCGTGTGAGATAAAGTCCCGTTATCGCATCCAGTGGGCAAAATCCCAATCCTGCACCCTGCGTGGTAAAGTCACATTCCCGCAACCTGCGCTGTAAAGTCATATTCCCGCAACCTGCACGGAAGGTCACATTCCCCCACCGTGTGAGGTAAAGTCCCATTCCCGCACCCTGCGTGATGTAGTCCATTCCCGCACCCTGCGTGATGTAGTCCATTCCCGCACCCTGCGTGATGTAGTCCATTCCCGCACCCTGCGTGATGTAGTCCATTCCCGCACCCAGTGCGGTAAAGTCACATTCCCGCAACCTGGGCGGCAAAGTCTTATTCCGGCACCCTGTGCGACACAGTACCATTTCCGCACCATGTGAGGTCAAGTCCCATTCGAGCACCCAGTGCGGTAAAGTCCCATTCCCTCATCCAGTGCGGCAAAAACCCATTCCCGCACCCTGCACGGTAAAGCCATATTCCCGCACCGTGTGAGATAAAGTCCCGTTATCGCATCCAGTGGGCAAAATCCCAATCCTGCACCCTGCGTGGTAAAGTCACATTCCCGCAACCTGCGCTGTAAAGTCATATTCCCGCAACCTGCACGGAAGGTCACATTCCCCCACCGTGTGAGGTAAAGTCCCATTCCCGCACCCTGCGTGATGTAGTCCATTCCCGCACCCTGCGTGATGTAGTCCATTCCCGCACCCTGCGTGATGTAGTCCATTCCCGCACCCTGCGTGATGTAGTCCATTCCCGCACCCTGCGTGATGTAGTCCATTCCCGCACCCAGTGCGGTAAAGTCACATTCCCGCAACCTGGGCGGCAAAGTCTTATTCCGGCACCCTGTGCGACACAGTACCATTTCCGCACCATGTGAGGTCAAGTCCCATTCGAGCACCCAGTGCGGTAAAGTCCCATTCCCTCATCCAGTGCGGCAAAAACCCATTCCCGCACCCTGCACGGTAAAGCCATATTCCCGCACCGTGTGAGATAAAGTCCCGTTATCGCATCCAGTGGGCAAAATCCCAATCCTGCACCCTGCGTGGTAAAGTCACATTCCCGCAACCTGCGCTGTAAAGTCATATTCCCGCAACCTGCACGGAAGGTCACATTCCCCCACCGTGTGAGGTAAAGTCCCATTCCCGCACCCTGCGTGATGTAGTCCCATTCCCGCACCCTGCGTGATGTAGTCCATTCCCGCACCCTGCGTGATGTAGTCCATTCCCGCACCCTGCGTGATGTAGTCCATTCCCGCACCCAGTGCGGTAAAGTCACATTCCCGCAACCTGGGCGGCAAAGTCTTATTCCGGCACCCTGTGCGACACAGTACCATTTCCGCACCATGTGAGGTCAAGTCCCATTCGAGCACCCAGTGCGGTAAAGTCCCATTCCCTCATCCAGTGCGGCAAAAACCCATTCCCGCACCCTGCACGGTAAAGCCATATTCCCGCACCGTGTGAGATAAAGTCCCGTTATCGCATCCAGTGGGCAAAATCCCAATCCTGCACCCTGCGTGGTAAAGTCACATTCCCGCAACCTGCGCTGTAAAGTCATATTCCCGCAACCTGCACGGAAGGTCACATTCCCCCACCGTGTGAGGTAAAGTCCCATTCCCGCACCCTGCGTGATGTAGTCCATTCCCGCACCCTGCGTGATGTAGTCCATTCCCGCACCCTGCGTGATGTAGTCCATTCCCGCACCCTGCGTGATGTAGTCCATTCCCGCACCCAGTGCGGTAAAGTCACATTCCCGCAACCTGGGCGGCAAAGTCTTATTCCGGCACCCTGTGCGACACAGTACCATTTCCGCACCATGTGAGGTCAAGTCCCATTCGAGCACCCAGTGCGGTAAAGTCCCATTCCCTCATCCAGTGCGGCAAAAACCCATTCCCGCACCCTGCACGGTAAAGCCATATTCCCGCACCGTGTGAGATAAAGTCCCGTTATCGCATCCAGTGGGCAAAATCCCAATCCTGCACCCTGCGTGGTAAAGTCACATTCCCGCAACCTGCGCTGTAAAGTCATATTCCCGCAACCTGCACGGAAGGTCACATTCCCCCACCGTGTGAGGTAAAGTCCCATTCCCGCACCCTGCGTGATGTAGTCCATTCCCGCACCCTGCGTGATGTAGTCCATTCCCGCACCCTGCGTGATGTAGTCCATTCCCGCACCCTGCGTGATGTAGTCCATTCCCGCACCCAGTGCGGTAAAGTCACATTCCCGCAACCTGGGCGGCAAAGTCTTATTCCGGCACCCTGTGCGACACAGTACCATTTCCGCACCATGTGAGGTCAAGTCCCATTCGAGCACCCAGTGCGGTAAAGTCCCATTCCCTCATCCAGTGCGGCAAAAAACCCATTCCCGCACCCTGCACGGTAAAGCCATATTCCCGCACCGTGTGAGATAAAGTCCCGTTATCGCATCCAGTGGGCAAAATCCCAATCCTGCACCCTGCGTGGTAAAGTCACATTCCCGCAACCTGCGCTGTAAAGTCATATTCCCGCAACCTGCACGGAAGGTCACATTCCCCCACCGTGTGAGGTAAAGTCCCATTCCCGCACCCTGCGTGATGTAGTCCATTCCCGCACCCTGCGTGATGTAGTCCATTCCCGCACCCTGCGTGATGTAGTCCATTCCCGCACCCTGCGTGATGTAGTCCATTCCCGCACCCAGTGCGGTAAAGTCACATTCCCGCAACCTGGGCGGCAAAGTCTTATTCCGGCACCCTGTGCGACACAGTACCATTTCCGCACCATGTGAGGTCAAGTCCCATTCGAGCACCCAGTGCGGTAAAGTCACATTCCCGCACCCTGCGCGGTAAAGTCACATTCCCGCAACCTGTGCGGTAAAGTCACATGCCCGCAACCTGTGCGGTAAAGTCCCATTCCTGCACCCTATGCGGCAAAGTCTTATTCCGGCACCCTGAGTGATACAGTCCCATTTCCGCACCATGTAAAGTAAAGGACCATTCCCGCACCCAGTGCGGCAAATTCACATTCCTCAACAATGTGCTATAAAATCTCTTTTATAACTACTTATTTTATTGAACCACGTAATTTTTCTTTTCACTGATCATTTACACCAAGAGCAGCTCCTAATTCGCTGATCCTTCTTATCTCGCCACTGAGGAAGCAATCAAATAATTTTATTTTAGATACAAAATTACGAGAAAATACGACTCAAATAAAAATTATCTTTTAAAAAATTGATTAAATTTTAATATTTTATTAGTTAATTTGATAAAAGATTTGTTTTTCATTATAAAGGAATAATAACCATAAAAACAAGGGAGGGATAACATTGATAAGTGAATTTTTGTGCGATTACTCATGTTTTTGGCGTTTCCACATTTCTGAACAAAGAGATCGGTGAAGAAATTATGTTTTCTTTGTTTTTTTGATTCGAGTTCCATGTCCGGGTATAATTTGGATCAGAAATTAGCTGGCCTCAAAATCAGCAGCAATGCTGAGGGTCAGCAGCCGGCCAAGAAGGTCGGCCCAGCAGTACCGCCTAAGCCGAAGAAGCCTAATCAGCCGATGGTGAGCGAAGAACTTCTAAAATTGATAATTCTAAATTTTGCGGTTTTTTAGGTTCCCAAAAGTTATGCGATAAACGGACCTAGCGAACCATCGTACACTTCGCCTTTACAGAGCAGCCCGGAGAAAAGGCCAAACGTACCGATCTACTCAAATGTCCCAGGTTTGCCAACAAAGAATGCCCAATCTGTGACGTCATTTATTCCAGGATATTCCCATGATGACAAAGCAGAAACTGGTAACACGTACAGCAATTCTGAAATGTTCAGCAACTCTTATCGAAAAGCGGAGCCGCAAGCGCCCGTTTACAGCAACATCTCCGCCACCGCTGCTTATAACAATATGCCCAGTTATGCCAACATAGGTGAATTCTGAATCTGGAATTTCCCGTTTTAATTTGCCTTTTTAGATGAAATCCCGCCGATGCCTGAAATCGTGAATTACGGCGACTTTCCGCCCCCTCCGGCGGACTTCCCTCCGCCCCCGTCCCCCGTAAGTTCGAGCTATTCCGAACTGAGACGAGCGACGCACAGCAACGTACCCGATTACGGCACTTACGCCCCTTCATCGCAGGTAATCATGCTGCATTGTAATTTCTGCAATGGGGATGCTGGGTTGGGTATGCCATAGTGGGTATGCAGATTATATAAAGGGTATGCAGGGTATCAAGATTATGCTGACCACAGTGCTAACTATAGTGGGTATTCAGCATATTAAGGATAGTCAGCATATTAAGGCTACGCTGACTATAGTGCGTATTCAGCGTATCAAGATATCCAGCGTATTAAGGGTACCTATGCAGCGTATTACGGGCATGATGCGTATTATGAGTATGCTGACTATACAGCGCTATACGCTGAATTCAGCGTACTAGTGTTTGCAGCTTATTAAGCGTATGCAGTGATTCAAGGGTATGCAGCTTATTAAGGCGGATCCGACAATTAAATTCTACCAAGTGTGCGAGAGAGAGGGAAGATGTCGAAACGTTTTTTCCTCGTTTTGGGCACTAAAAATGGTCCGATTTTTTTTCTGAAAAGCGCATTCTCTTTAATTTGGAAAACTCTAGACTGATCTGAGAGCACTTTTTCCGAAAAAAATTTTCTTCCGGAAAATCGGGAAACGAATTTTCCGGGAAAACTTTTTTTCAAAAAAAACCAGGTACACGTTTTGTAGGGTACGACGAGCTGTTTCCAAATCTGTTAATAATTTCAAAATCGGTTAAAAAACGGCGTCGTAATCGCTGTCACAAGATTTAGACGTTGCGGGGAGTGGGGAGCGTCTGGGGTCGTAAATCAAGATACGCAGATGACAGGTTAACACACTGTCATTAGGTTGGCTTCAAGTCAATAAAATTTGTAATATGCAGGATCCATTGAAAAATAAGGAAAAATTTTTGCTAATAAATAAAAAATAAACACATTTAATTTAATCCAGTCTACAGAGCAGTACCTTATCCAGGACTTATCCAACAGGACCTTATCCTGCAAAAGTTGACGTAAAAGATTTTATTGTTTTAAAAATTGTGCCGGGAAAGCTTTTATTGGCACTCTTCAAAAACATGACGTTATTGGGACCCAAATGGACCATTAGGTGAAAATGCTCTGTACACTGGACAAATTTGCAATCCTAATAAGATAAAATAAAGAAATACGTAAAAAAAATTGCGCCATAATTTATGGAATCACAATTTGCTTTGTACGTATAGTTCATGAATTAAAAAAAAATGTTTTCACTCACTTTTTTAAACTGACTGATAAGCAGAGTCGGGGCGAAATGAAGTGGACTTTGGTCCAGCCGATCAGCTCTGCTTTATGTACTTTATTTACGGTGATTACTACTCTCCCTTTTCCCTTATTTTTTTTTCTTCATTTCTTTCTTATTTCTTTTACTACATATTTTTTTGTTTTATTCCTTGAAGATTTTGTGTGTGTGTGTGTGGTGTTACTATTTTCTTGTGAGAGATTGAAATTGAATTATGCGAGGAAAGACCTATAATTATTCACAATTATTTTTTTACACAATTATTTTTTTAGACACAATTATTTTTTACAGATTCCCTCATAAAAGAAAAAAAAAAACATTTTGAAGGCGAATTTTTTAAATAATTTTTCGCCAATATCTCGAAAACCGTAAGTCGTATGCGAAAAAATTGTAAATACGAAATTAAAGCTTATTGAATTTACTATACATTTAATTACGTAAGATTTTTTTTAAGACCTAACGTATCCGAGGCGTAACGAGGCGACCAAAACGGTTTTTTCAATTTTGAACGATCTATTCGATCTATTCAAAAAGTGAATTTTCGTAAAAGTTGTAGAGAATTCAATTATGTAACTTTCAAACACAATTCGCAAAATTAACGATAAACAGGTAAATTCAGCAAAATTACGACCATGGGTCCCGGGGACCCGGTCCCCCCCGTTCGGTGGTGTTGGTTTTGGCCGGATTCCGGACCGACTCAACTGAACTAAGGTACTATGTATGAAAATTTTATAATTCCCATTCCGTCTGAGGCCTGGGCGAATTAGGGCCGCCCATTCATTGAGTGTTGGTTTCGGTTAAGGGTGCTACGGCTTTAGGGCGAAAACCTCCGTCAGGGCCCTCCATTTTTTAGCGGATTTTTCTCTGTTTTCTTTTTTTTATTCTATTTATTTATTTATTTTTTTTTGTAATATACATATAAAATGGACAGACGGAAGGACGGACGGACAGACAGAGACACGGAAACCTTTGTTCGGAATCGTCTAAAATTCAAAATGCAAGTGAAAATTTACATTTTGGAGGACAAAAAAGGAAAGCTTCCACTACCTTCGGAATGGGAGAAGGCAAAATTAAAATAGTAATATTTTTGAAAACTCGAAAGAAAAGAATCTAGGGCCATTGAACACCAAAAAAATGCTTTGCACCTATCATCTCCGTCTAATCTTGATTTACGACCCCCAGACGCTCCCCACCCCCCGCACCGTCTAAATCTTATGACAGCGATTACGACGCCGTTTTTTAACCAATTTTGAAACTATTAACAGATTTGGAAACAGCTCGTCGTACCCTACAAAACGTGTACCTGGTTTTTTTGAAAAAAAGTTTTCCCGGAAAATTCGTTTCCCGATTTTCCGGAAGAAAATTTTTTTCGGAAAAAGTGCTCTCAGATCAGTCTAGAGTTTTCCGAATCAAAGAGAATGCGCTTTTCAGAAAAAAAATCGGACCATTTTTAGTGCCCAAAACGAGGAAAAAACTTTTGGGGCCGAATGTACTGCGATCTATTGACTCAGAAACAAACAAAAATAATGGTCGTCTCCGCCTTAATGGTATGCTGAATATGGGAGAGAGTATTCAGCAAATCAAGATAATGCAGCGTATTAAGGGTATACAGCCTATCAAGATTCATGTTTATGCAGCGTATTTAGGGTACGATGACTATATTGGGTATTCAGCATACTAAGATTATGCTGCCTATTCATAGTATGCTGACTAAAGTGAGTACTTACCAAATTAAGGTTATGCAGTGTACAAAGTGTATGCAGCGTACTATGGGTATGCAGCGATTCAAGGTATTCAGCCTATCACGTGTATGCAGCGTATTAAGGACTATAGATGGATATTCAGCGTATCAACCATGTGCAGCGTAACAAGATTATGCAGCGTAATAATAGTATGCTGACTACAGTGGCTATTCAGCGTATTCAGCCTATCAAGATTCAAGTGTATGCAGCGTATTTGGGTACGCTGACTATTGTGGGTATTCAGCGTATTAAGATTATGCTGCCTATTCTTAGTATGCTGACTAAAGTGAGTATTCAGCGTATCAAGATTATGCAGTGTATTAAGAGTATGCAGCGTACTATGGGTATGCAGCGATTCAAGGTATTCAGCCTATCACTTGTATGCAGCGTATTCAGGGTATGCTGACTATAATGGGTATTCAGCGTATCAACCATTTGCAGCGTATTCAGCGTATCATGATTATGCAGCATATTAGGTTACGCTGACTATTGTGGGTATTCAGCATATTAAGATTATGCTGCCTATTCATAGTATGCTGACTAAAGTGAGTATTTAGCGTGTCAAGATTATGGAGTGTATTAAGCGTATGCTGACTAGTGGCTATTCAGCGTATTAAGGGTATGCAGCTTATTAATGGTATGCTGAATATAGGGGCTAAGTATTCAGCGTATCTAGATTATGCAGCGTATTAAGGGTATGCAGCGATTTGAGGGTACTCAGCCTATCAAGATTCAAGTGTATGCAGCGTATTGAGGGTACGCTGACTAAAGTGTGTATTCAGCATATTAAGATAATGCAGCGTACTAAGGGTATGCAGCGATTCAAGGTAACCAGCCTATCACATGTATGCAGCGTATTAAGGACTATAGATGGGTATTCAGCGTATCAACCATGTGCAGCGTATTCAGCGTATTAAGATTATGGATCGTATTAATAGTATGCTGACTACAGTGGCCATTCAGCGTATTTAGGGTATGCAGCGTATTAAGGGTATGCCCAGTATAGTGGGTATTCAGCGTACCATAGCTGAGTATTGTAGGGGTTACTTGGTATGGGGATAAGCTGGGTATGCTTGGAATTGTGGGAATCGTGGCCTCTATGGAGTACACTGGTTGTGCTGGGTACCAAGAGTACGCTGACATTGCATTTAATTGTTTTCCAGGGTTCTTCAACGTACGATTCGATTTACGAGCCGATCACTCCACGACCGGCGAGCGGAATGTCATCGCGGTCAAACTACTCGCTCTACGCTCCATCGCGAGTGACGACTCGCTCGCCCCACGAAGCGGAAGTCGACGCCTTGACCGACCTACTCGTCCAATCGATGGACTCGCCAAGTGCAGACTCGGACCTTTTCGGTACCGTAACTTATAAAAGTCAATTTTAGAACTAGTCTAGCCAATCTAAGCCCGAAAAAAACTAATAAAAGAGAAAAAAAAGGTATTTTGTTTCTTCACGGAAATGTGTAGGGGTTGGTTCCCTAATTAAACACAAAAAATCCCAAACCGAAAGCCATGGGATTAGGCCACAGGAGCAGCTTTAAGATGATTTTTTTTCGTTTTTTTGCCAATATCTCGAAAACCGTCGGTTGTAGGCAAAATGATTGTTAGTACAAAATTAAAGATTATTAAATTTGCTACAAATTTGGCCTATTAAGATTTTTTGTAGGACCAAACGTTTCTGAGTTACAAGGCCTGGAGTAAAAAACTTTTAATTAACCCCTTCACATTCCTGTTGATCGTTAATTGCTTCTCGATAGTTGATTTTAAATGGAAATTTAATTCTCTACAACGTTTACTTAGTACACTTTTTTGATTAGATGACGCCTTCCCCACTTTTTTCTGACTTTGTCACAGTAAAAACTCAAAAAGTCCGCTTTTTTGTCGCCTCGTATCTCAGAAACTTTTGACCCTACAAAAAATCTTAGTAGATCAAATTTGTAGCAAATTTTATAAGCTTTAATTTTGTTTTTATAAAATTTTTTGAAATTTCAATTTTTGAATGAAAACCTCCACCTTTGCCTATTGATTCGCTTTTTGAGAGTTGTTTTTACAAGATAATTAAATTATCTACAACTTTTATTAAGTAATCTTTTTTGATTAGATGACGTCTTCCTTCCGTCAAAATAGAAAACCCAGTTTTTCCACCTCGTAGCTCAGAAACGGTTGGTCCTACAAAAAATCGTATTAGATCAAAATTGTAGCAAATTCAATAATCTTTAATTTTGTACTAATAATTATTTTGCCTACGACCAACGGTTTTCGAGATATTGGCAAAAAACCGAAAAAAAAAAATCACCTTAAAACTTAAAAAAAGAAAATACCTTAATTTTTTCCACCCCTTAGATTGAAAGAGTGCTCTGAGGCCTTCAAAAGAGCGTTCTAACGCCATAAATTTGGTTAAAATCGGCCCAAAATGGTGGCATTTATTGATAAAAATGTGTTTTTTAGGTGATTGTTGCAAATGCGGCGAAAGAATCGTCGGCGAAGGAAATGGCTGCACTGCGATGGACCAGGTTTACCACATCGAGTGTTTCACATGCGACCATTGTGCGGTACGGCTTCAAGGAAAACCGTTTTACACATTAGAAGGGAAACCGTACTGCGAAGAAGGCTATTTGGTAACGGAACTACCTTCATTTATCGCTAAACTTGAATTTCTTTTCAGTCGACCCTTGAGAAATGTTCGGTCTGCCTCAGCCCGATTTTGGACCGCATTTTGAGGGCGACCGGACGTCCTTATCACCCTCAGTGTTTCTGCTGCGTCATGTGCGGCAAAAGCCTCGACGGCATCCCATTCACCGTAGACGCCACCAACCAGATTTACTGCATTGAAGACTTTCACAAGTAAAATCATCATTATTTCACCTTTTTAATGGTTTGGACCACTTTTTATGCTGTGTCGACCTCTTTTCAAGTAGATTGGACCACATTTAGACTCGTTTGGGCCTTTTTTTTAATGCAATTTGGACTCATTTTATCATTATTTCACCTTTTTAGTGGTTTGGACCACTTTTTATGCTGTGTCGACCTCTTTTCAAGTAGATTGGACCACAATTAGACTCGTTTGGGCCTTTTTTTATACAATCCAGACACCTTTTTTATGCAGCTTGGACTCATTATATGTGATTTGGACCATTTTTAATGTGGTTTGGACCCCTTATATGTACCAGACTGCTTTAGATGCAATCTGGACCCATTTAAGACTAGTTTGGCCATCGTTTACGGGTCCAAACTGTATTAAAGAGGGTCCAAACTCTATAAAAAGGTGCCCAAACTGTATTAAAGGAACCCAATCAGTATAAAAGGGGCCCAACCAGTATGAAAGGTTCAGAGACCAGGATAAAAGGGGCCCAAACCCTATTGTTAGGGAACAAAATGTAGAAAAAGGAGCCCAAACTGTAGAAAAATGGGTCCAAATTGTAGAAAAAGGTGCATAAACTGTAACAAAGGGGTCCAAACTGCAAAAAAAGGGGCCCAAACTGTAAAAAGGGGTCCAAACTGTAAATAAAAGGGGTCCAAACTGTATTAAAGGAACCCAATCAGTATAAAAGGGGCCCAACCAGTATGAAAGGGTCCAGGGACCAGTATAAAAGGGGCCCAAACCCTATTGTTAGGGAACAAAATGTAGAAATAGGAGCCCAAACTGTAGAAAAATGGGTCCAAACTGTATAAAAGGTGCCTAGACTAGGCACCGAAGAAGGCATTCTAAAGAAAAAGGTGCCCAAACTGTAGAAATAAGTGCCCAAACTGTAGAAATAGGTGCCTAAACTGTAGAAATATGTGCCCAAACTGTAGAAAAAGGTGCCTAAACTGTAATAAAGGGGTCCAAACTGTACAATTGGGGTCCAAAAAACTGCAGAAAAAGGTGCCAAATTGGAGAAAAAGGTGCCTAAACTGTGATAAAGGGGTCCTAACTGTAAAAATGGGGTCCAAACTGTATAAAAGGTGCCTAAACTCTAGAAAAAGGTGCCCAACTGGTGAAAAAGGTGCCCAAAATTGTATAAAATGGCTCAAATACCTAGTAGCAAAAGGTTTCCAAACTGAAGGATAAGGCGCCCATATTAGCTGCGGGATAAGGTGCCCAAACTGTAAAAAGGGGGTCCAAAGTGTATAATAAGGGGTTAAAACTTTATAAAGAGGTCCAAACACATCTAATAGAGCCCATTGGCCAATCCAGTCAAAAAGGGGTCCAGACAGCATAAGCAGCTTCCTGCTCTCAGATCGGTTTGGGTCACTTTTGAAGTCGTTTTTCCATCAACTTCCCAATCGTATGCCATCGGGCAACTCTGATGAGTTAATATTTGAATCCTCCTTATCGTTGTCTATTTCTGACTTTTGATTGATTTTTCAGGCAATTCGCTCCTCGATGCTGTGTCTGCCAACTTCCGATAATGCCTGAGCCTGGACAAGACGAGACCGTGAGAGTCGTCGCTTTGGACAGGAGCTTCCACATCGCTTGCTACAAATGCGAAGACTGCGGCCTCGTATTGTCTTCAGAAGCAGAAGGTCGAGGTTGCTACCCATTGGACGACCACGTCCTCTGCAAAAGCTGCAACGCTAAAAGGGTCCAAGCCCTCACATCCCACATGACCACCGAGCTCTAGTCTCACTACCAGGCATTCCATTTTTATTTTTTATCCTCTACTTTTATATAAGCTGTTCAATTTTTTGACTGTTTTTCCCTCGAAAAATGAAAAATTAGTAAGGTTCGCTTATCGTGCAATAGAAAATGCATTTTTTTATAACTATCAATTTGCTCATTTATTATTATCGAATATTTTGTGCCATGTATATTTTAGTGCTTGCTTTGTTTGGATATTTATATTTATTATTTATATTTTGTTGCGATTTATATGTGAAATAAAATGAAAATTGGAATTTGTTTTTTAAGCGGATTTCCGTAGGAAAGTAGGCTATTGAGGTGGTCGTCACGGAGGCTCTCAGGCTAGAGGCTTATATATTCGTCATTAGGAAGCTCTGGATATATATATATATATATATATATATATATATATATATATATATATATATATATATATATATTATATATATATATATATATATATATATATATATATATATATAATTCTACCGTTAAAGGGTTAGTTTTTGGAAATAAATCCTTAAAAAAATGGTGCTTATTTAATTTAATCTGATGATTTAATCATAAAAAGTCGTAGATATAAATATCTGGGAGGCCTTGGCCTTGGAGCCCCCTGGAGAGATCAATCAGCACCTCGTCCTTTAAGATAACAATGCCTCAAATCTCTCACCCGAAGGATATTAAAAAATAAACAAAATAAATTAAAAATTCAATTTATTTCCTTTCTGGATCCAGCGTTCCGCTATCAGGTTATTGATTTATAACCAGAGGATAACCTTTAAGATTTCAAATAAAAAAATTCACTTAATAACTCTTTATTAACATTTTTTTTAAATAAAATGATGTCAACTTGACTATATATAGAATTTTTTTTTATATAATGTGAACATGGAGAAGGAGACCTGTTGCGTTTATTAACAAACAAAAATTAACAAAAATTAACAGGAAAGACTTTCGGTCCAAATCAAATTCGAACATGAGAAAAATTTCCCTCCAATATGTTCTTGTTTAAAAAAGTGTCATTTTGATGCAAAAAGAAGAAAAAAAGTTCAATAAATACTACGAGATCATATTTAAAACGCAGTTTCGACACAATTTTAAATGAGAGCGTAATGAAGGGGTTTTGACAAAGGATGAGATCTTGCCCAAAAACGTTATATAAAAAAAAGGTTTTTTATTTACAACTTTGTGCCACAAAATGTCCTACTGGGACGGAGTTCGGAAAATAAAAATTTTTTTAAAATGGGCTACTCAGTCGAAATTTTGAAGGGGCCCCCCACTTAGCGCCTTTAATCGATTATTTAAATCGATTTTTTAGTTCCTGGAGTAAAGACAGAGATAGCGCGCGAGTAGCTCATTTTATGTCAAGCCCATCGGAAAAGAGAGAAAAAATAAAACAACTAGAACAATCTAAATAGTACGGACTATAATTACTTCCAAACTACACTTATAAACGAATGAAACTGTACATAGAGAATAAAATTGAAATACAGCGATATTTACATTTTTTTAATAAAAAGTAACAAAAGGAACAAAAAATTTAAAAAAAAACTTGAACATTTACTAAGTACATAAGATAAAAAGTGCAATTTACAAGTACATGGTACTTAAACATAACAATAGAAGTAGAAATATGCTGTACAAGCTCACTTGGCACCTATTGACCTTTTTCTTTGAGTCCTTGGAGTAAATGTTCGGTGGTCATGAGTGTCGGGGTGGGTTGGTGAGCGTAGTTGCGG
>JAGWEN010001623.1:0-21118 GCA_018703685.1 Orius laevigatus
AAAACTGCCCAAATTAAACATACTGCCTAAACCACACAAATCACACTAACTGCCCAAATAGCCAACACTTCCTAAATCACCCATACTGCCCAAATCACCCATACTGCTCAAATCGCCTAAATCAAAAACTGACCAAACTGCCCGGTCAGTTTTTGATTTAGGCGATTTGGACCGTTTTTAATTTGGGTGATTTGGACAGTTTAGGCAGTATGGGCGGTTTAGGAAGCATTAGCGATTCGTACAGTATGTGTGATTTGGGCAGCATGGGCGATTTGGCCAGTATGGATGATTTGGGTAGTATGGGTGATTTGGGCAGCATCGAAGGTTTGAGAAGTATGTATGATTTGGGCAGTATGGACTAAGGGTGATTTGGGCTGTTGTTGATTTGGGCAGTTTGGGCAATTTGGCCAGTATGGATGATTTGGGCAGCATCCAAGGTTTGGAAAGTATGTATGAGAGGGAGAGGGAGAGGGAGAGGGTGAGGGAGAGGGAGAGGGAGGGAGAGGGAGAGGGAGAGGGAGAGAGAGAGAGAGAGAGAGAGAGAGAGAGAGAGAGAGAGAGAGAGAGAGAGAGAGAGAGAGAGAGAGAGAGAGGGGAAGGAAAAGAAAGAAAGAACACAAAATCCCCAAAATTCACGTTAATGAAGGCAATTTTATAAAAGAATTAACCAAGCAAAAAATTAACAAAAGGCAAAATTAACAAATTAAAACCAATTATTCGTCAAAAAACTCGTCAATATGAACATTTTAAGAGCGACTTTTTCATCAAAAACTTCAAAATCAGGGTTTTAAGAGCCAAATTTTCGTCAAAAACCTTAAAATCAAAATTTACAAAGCCAAATTTTTCCTCAAAAACCTCAAATTCAAGGTTTTAAGAGACATTTTTTCGTCATAAGCTTTAAAATTAACTTTTAAGAGACAATTATTTTTCGTCAAAAATCCTCAAAATCAACGTTTTGGGAGACAGTTTTTCGTCAAAAACCTGAAAATCAACGTTTTAAGGTTCTCTTTCGTCAAAAACCTTAAAATTTACATTATTTGAGTACAATCTTTCATCAATAACCTCAAAATCAACGTTTTGGGAGACAGTTTTTCGTCAAAAACCTGTAAATCAACGTTTTAAGGTTCTCTTTCGTCAAAAACCTTAAAATTTACATTATTTGAGTACAATCTTTCATCAATAACCTCAAAATCAACGTTTTGGGAGACAGTTTTTCGTCAAAAACCTGTAAATCAACGTTTTAAGGTTCTCTTTCGTCAAAAACCTTAAAATTTACATTATTTGAGTACAATCTTTCATCAATAACCTCAAAATCAACGTTTTGGGAGACAGTTTTTCGTCAAAAACCTGTAAATCAACGTTTTAAGGTTCTCTTTCGTCAAAAACCTTAAAATTTACATTATTTGAGTACAATCTTTCATCAATAACCTCAAAATCAACGTTTTGGGAGACAGTTTTTCGTCAAAAACCTGTAAATCAACGTTTTAAGGTTCTCTTTCGTCAAAAACCTTAAAATTTACATTATTTGAGTACAATCTTTCATCAATAACCTCAAAATCAACGTTTTGGGAGACAGTTTTTCGTCAAAAACCTGTAAATCAACGTTTTAAGGTTCTCTTTCGTCAAAAACCTTAAAATTTACATTATTTGAGTACAATCTTTCATCAATAACCTCAAAATCAACGTTTTGGGAGACAGTTTTTCGTCAAAAACCTGTAAATCAACGTTTTAAGGTTCTCTTTCGTCAAAAACCTTAAAATTTACATTATTTGAGTACAATCTTTCATCAAAAACCTCAAAATCAACGTTTTAAGAGATAATTATTTTTCGGCAAAAACCTCAAACTTAACGTTTTAAGAGATAATTTTCGTTAAAAACTTTAAAATCAACGTTTTTAAAGACAATTTTTCGTCAAAAACTTCAAAATTACCGTTTGAAGAGCCTTTTAGAGAATAAGTTTAAAACTTTTTTTTAGAGGGGGGGGGGCTTTGATTTTTAGTGGTCCCCCCCCCTCCCCCCGGACAAATTACTGGATCCGCCTCTGTCTAACGCACACCGTCACTACATTCATGGACTATTTTCAGAGACCCTCCGACTTTACCCGCCGGTCACCGGGATGATCCGTATCGCCTCTTCCGACATCAAAATCCCCGATTCGGAAATCGTCATCAAAGCAGGGGAAGGAGTCGCCGCCTGCTTCACCGGAATCCATAAAGACCCTCACCTCTACCCGGACCCTGAAAAGTTCAATCCGGACCGTTTCGACTCGCCGATCCCAGATGGGGCATATCTACCATTTGGAGCTGGCCCTCGAATATGTATAGGTGAGTACGTCATCCTATGGCTCGTCCACTAGTTGTCATTCTCCAGCAACCACTTCAAGTGATGTCCATTGTCCAAGGAAAACGCTACTAGCGCATTCTAGGAGGCGAAACTTCCAACTTTTCGATGCCTTTAGTGACCTCTTCTTGCAGGTAAAGATTTGGCAATGCTGGAACTCAAAATGGCGCTCTCTCACATCGTTCTCAACTTCGATATAGAGCTGGACACCCAAAAGACGCCTTCGAAACTCGAAATCGACCCTAAAAACTTATTCTTTGCTGTCAAATCGGGCATTTGGATAAAATTTAAAAAAATTGTTCAATAAAAATATTTTTTTATCCCACTTCGTAATGCATCCTATTCGATGTTATACTCCTCGAGGTTTGTTCGAGGCTCATGCGGGAGAACTACTGCTACTATTGAGCCCAAAATGTGACCTCAACCACAGATGTTCCACAGTTTTTTGACCGATTTAAATGATATTTATACCGTTAGAAAGCTATTTAGAGGAGCTAAAACTGTTTCTAGATGCCTAAAATCGCTCCGATCACTCCTTAGCCCTCAAAAATGAACATAAAATAAAAAATCACTTTAGTCTATAACTTCTGCAATAGTTAACCGATTTTAATGATGTTTGCACCGTTGGAAAGCTATATTAGAGAGCTATATATTTCACTAAATGCATAAAATTGCTCAGGCCACTCCTTCACCCTCAAAAATGGATTAAACAGCAGTTTTTAGGTTTGCTCAGTCAAATTTTATTAATAAATTATGTACAAAAAATTTTAAATCGAAGATTTTTCGATAATCCACAACATATTGAGTCCTCCTTTGCCCCAATTGATGTTCCCGAGGTTCCCATCCTCTTTTTTCTTGACAAGCCTCAAAAATTGGACTATTGTGTTAAAAACGTTGTTGCGACCCTAAAAAGAACCATAAATTATGTAATAAAAGGCAAATTTTAGTTATTTACTGGTGGAATATGGCGGATGTTGTTGTCGATCATTAGCTGGTAGTGGGGAGGGGAAGCGCTGTCCTGGACGATCGCCAGATTCCGCTTTTTCGGGACGTTCGGCATCCGAGCGAAATATTCGGAGGAGAACGGCTTCGCTGAAGGTCGCTCGGCCAAAAGAGGAAGGCGAGTGTCCAAATAAGTCAGGAACAGATTCATTATCAGCTGGAAGAAGAAAAGTTTTTTGAGAACACCTTCATGCTTAACTTCCAGTTTTGTCTTCCTATCTTCATCCAATCAGTGCCGGCTTTACAGAATTGGCGCCCTTGAGCCAACAAATACAAGCGCCCTGGACTCACCAAAATCCCTAATAAGGTTTCTGAGCTACGAGGCGACTAAAAGGGGGATTTTTGAGTTTTTCCTATGAAAAAAAGTCAGATTTTAGAAAAGTCGGAAAAAAGCAAGGAAGGCGTTTTCTAATCAAAAAAGCATGCTAAGTAAACGTTGATTTCCATTTAGAATCAACTATCGAGAATCAATTAACGATCAACAGGTAGGGGTGGGGGTCAATTTCAAAACACTTAGAAAAATTTTATTGAAAAAATTCAAATTTCAAAAAATTGTATAAACACAAAATAATAGCTTATTAAATTTGCTACAAATATGACCTAGTAAGATTTTTTGTAGGACCAAACGTATCTGAGCTACGAGGCGAAAGGTCCTTCTGGGGTTAAAATTGTGTTTTTTAAATTTACCCCCACCCCTACATGTTGATCGTTAATTGATTCTCGATAGTCGATTTTAAATTGAAATTGAATTCTCTACAACGTTTACTTAGTATGGATTTTTGATTAGAAAACGCCTTCCTTGCTTTTTTCCGACTTTTCTAAAATCTGAACACGAGGTTATCTTGCGGTTATCCCAATGTTGCCAGATGAAATTGACAAAAAAATCCCGACTCAGCTTGTAAAACATCCCTACTTTTCCTTATAAACTGTACGTACATAATAATTTACAACCCGATTTTCTTAAAAATGACTACAAAATTATATTAAAAAAAAAAGAAAAAGAAAAACGCCTAATATTATTATTTATTATAAGTTATAACTGTTTAATGTACATACTAAATTAAACGTACTTATCTTATTTATGATTTTAACCTCACAAGGTACGAGGTTTTATTCATTTTTAAAGCTTTTTTTAGTGAGTTTTTATTTTTCTTGCGCCTTTTGGCTCGGTTTTGGCGCCCCTCTGGTCTCTCGTGTTTTTTTTGTTCTTATGCTTTTTTTTTCCTGGGTGCCCTGCCGCGGCGCCCTTTTTGGTTGGCGCCCCTGGGCGGTCGCCCACCTCGCCCCCCTAAAGCCGGCGCTGCATCCAATAGAAGGTAGAGTAAAGGGCAGTGATGGGAGGCTAGGGGAGGTGATGGTTGCTTACTTCAGCATCAGTGAAGAGATGAGATTCCCAAAGTTTGTCGTCATAGCTACCACCCGAGCGCCAATTGAAAGCATTCATTGAACTTCCCTTCGCAAGATCTAAAAAAACAAAACGCTTAATTATAACCAACAAAACGCTTAATTATAACCAACAAAACGAGTTTTTTTTTTCTTTTTTACCTCTGATTCTCCTGACGATGTATTGCTGATTGCTTGATATCGCAAGGTATGGTATCAAATAAGTGATATTTGGGAGCCGATTGATGATTACATGATTGTTAGCAGTGCTGAGGACGGTTTCTATCCCGACCGCGCCAATCAGACATGAGTTCATTCCTTCTTTTTTAAGCCCTTTGTTCACAACATCGATTTCTTCGACTAGACGTTTCAAAATGGTCTTCGAAAACCACTGGAAATAATTCTATTATAGAATCTACATAATTTTATTTAGTTCGGGAGGTTTGGGCAGTTTTGGAGGTTTCAACGGTTTAGGCAGTTAGGGACAATTGGGTCATTTTGGTTGTTTGGGTCAGATTGGGCCAATATGGTTGGCCTGGGAAGTTTGAGTGTTTTGGGCAATTAGGATGTTTTAGGCAGTTTGGGTCTATTCGACCATTTCGGTTATTTGGGTGTTTTGGGTAGATTGAGCTTTTTTGGGGTTATTTGACAATTTTTGGATACTTGGACAGTTTGGACATAAGTCTGGGCTACTTGGGTGGTTTAGGCGTTTTGAGCCTTTTTGGTTATTTGGGCAGTTTAGGTCTATAGGGCCAATTTGAATAATTAGGCAGTTTGGTTGTTTTAGGCGTTTAGGTCTATTAGGCTATTTCAGCCTTTTTGGTTATTTGGGCAGTTAGGGTCTGTTGGGCTATTTGGTTTATTTAGGCAGTTTCGGCCTATTGGATAGTTTTGGTTATTTGGGCAGTTTGGGCCATTTAGATATTTGGGCAGTTTTTGCCTATTTGGTCAGTTTGGGCCACTTTGGATATTTGGCCAATCGGGTCATTTAGATTATTTGGGCAGTTTGGGTCATTTAGATATTTGGACAGTTTGGGTCATTTAGATTATTTGGGCAGTTTGGGTCATTTAGATTATTTGGGCAGTTTGGGTCATTTAGATATTTGGGCAGTTTGGGTCATTTAGATATTTGGGCCATTTAGATAATTGGCCAATTGGGTCATTTAGGCAGTTTGGGTCTATTGGGTAATTTTGGGTCATTTAGATTATTTAGGCAGTTTGGGTCATTTAGATTATTTGGGCAGTTTGGGTCATTTAGATATTTGGACAGTTTGGGTCATTTAGATTATTTAGGCAGTTTGGGTCATTTAGATTATTTGGGCAGTTTGGGTCATTTAGATATTTGGGCAGTTTGGGTCATTTAGATATTTGGGCAGTTTGGGTCATTTAGATATTTGGGCAGTTTGGGTCATTTATATATTTGGGCAGTTTGGGTCATTTAGATATTTGGGCCATTTGGATAATTGGCCAATTGGGTCATTTAGGCAGTTTGGGTCTATTGGGTAATTTTGGGTCATTTAGATATTTGGGCAGTTTGGGTCATTTAGATATTTGGGCAGTTTGGGTCATTTAGATATTTGGGCAGTTTGGGTCATTTAGATATTTGGGCAGTTTGGGTCATTTAGATATTTGGGCAGTTTGGGTCATTTAGATATTTGGGCAGTTTGGGTCATTTAGATATTTGGGCCATTTGGATAATTGGCCAATTGGGTCATTTAGGCAGTTTGGGTCTATTGGGTAATTTTGGGTCATTTAGATATTTGGGCAGTTTGGGTCATTTATATATTTGGGCAGTTTGGGTCATTTAGATATTTGGGCAGTTTGGGTCATTTAGATATTTGGGCAGTTTGGGTCATTTATATATTTGGGCAGTTTGGGTCATTTATATATTTGGGCAGTTTGGGTCATTTAGATATTTGGGCCATTTGGATAATTGGCCAATTGGGTCATTTAGGCAGTTTGGGTCTATTGGGTAATTTTGGGTCATTTAGATATTGGGCAGTTTGGGTCATTTAGATATTTGGGCAGTTTGGGTCATTTAGATATTTGGGCAGTTTGGGTCATTTAGATATTTGGGCAGTTTGGGTCATTTAGATATTTGGGCAGTTTGGGTCATTAGATATTTGGGCAGTTTGGGTCATTTATATATTTGGGCAGTTTGGGTCATTTAGATATTTGGGCCATTTGGATAATTGGCCAATTGGGTCATTTAGATTTGGGCAGTTTGGGTCATTTAGATATTGGGCAGTTTGGGTCATTTAGATATTTGGGCAGTTTGGGTCATTTAGATATTTGGGCCATTTGGATAATTGGCCAATTGGGTCATTTAGGCAGTTTGGGTCTATTGGGTAATTTTGGGGTCATTTAGATATTTGGGCAGTTTGGGTCATTTAGATATTTGGGCAGTTTTGGGTCATTTAGATATTTGGGCAGTTTGGGTCATTTAGATATTTGGGCAGTTTGGGTCATTTAGATATTTGGGCAGTTTGGGTCATTTAGATATTTGGGCCATTTGGATAATTGGCCAATTGGGTCATTTAGGCAGTTTGGGTCTATTGGGTAATTTTGGGTCATTTAGATATTTGGGCAGTTTGGGTCATTTAGATATTTGGGCAGTTTGGGTCATTTAGATATTGGACAGTTTGGGTCATTTAGATCATTTAGGCAGTTTGGGTCATTTAGATATTTGGGCAGTTTGGGTCATTTAGATATTTGGGCAGTTTGGGTCATTTAGATATTTGGGCAGTTTGGGTCATTTAGGCATTTGGGCATTTGGGCTATTTGGGTATTTAGATATTTGGCAGTTTGGGTCATTTAGATATTTGGGCAGTTTGGGTCATTTAGATATTTGGGCAGTTTGGGTCATTTAGATATTTGGGCAGTTTGGGTCATTTAGATATTGGGCATTTGGTATTTGGCCATTGGGTCATTTAGATATATTGGGCAGTTTGGGTCATTTAGATTTTGGGCAGTTTGGGTCATTTAGATATTTGGGCAGTTTGGGTCATTTAGATATTTGGGCAGTTTGGGTCATTTAGATATTTGGGCAGTTTGGGTCATTTAGATATTTGGGCAGTTTGGGTCATTTAGATATTTGGGCAGTTTGGGTCATTTAGATATTTGGGCCATTTGGATAATTGGCCAATTGGGTCATTTAGGCAGTTTGGGTCTATTGGGTAATTTTGGGTCATTTAGATATTTGGGCAGTTTGGGTCATTTAGATATTTGGGCAGTTTGGGTCATTTAGATATTTGGGCAGTTTGGGTCATTTAGATATTTGGGCAGTTTGGGTCATTTAGATATTTGGGCAGTTTGGGTCATTTAGATATTTGGGCAGTTTGGGTCATTTAGATATTTGGGCAGTTTGGGTCATTTTTGATATTGGCCAATTGGGTCATTTAGGCAGTTTGGGTCTATTGGGTATTTTGGGTCATTTAGATATTTGGGCAGTTTGGGTCATTTAGATATTTGGGCAGTTTGGGTCATTTAGATATTTGGGCAGTTTGGGTCATTTAGATATTTGGGCAGTTTGGGTCATTTAGATATTTGGGCAGTTTGGGTCATTTAGATATTTGGGCAGTTTGGGTCATTTAGATATTTGGGCCATTTGGATAATTGGCCAATTGGGTCATTTAGGCAGTTTGGGTCTATTGGGTAATTTTGGGTCATTTAGATATTTGGGCAGTTTGGGTCATTTAGATATTTGGGCAGTTTGGGTCATTTATATATTGGGCAGTTTGGGTCATTTAGATATTTGGGCAGTTTGGGTCATTTATATTTGGGCAGTTTGGGTCATTTAGATATTTGGGCAGTTTGGGTCATTTAGATATTTGGGCCATTTGGTATTGCCAATGGGTCATTTAGGCAGTTTGGGTCTATTGGGTAATTTTGGGTCATTTAGATATTTGGGCAGTTTGGGTCATTTAGATATTTGGGCAGTTTGGGTCATTTAGATATTTGGGCAGTTTGGGTCATTTAGATATTTGGGCAGTTTGGGTCATTTAGATATTTGGGCCATTTGGATAATTGGCCAATTGGGTCATTTAGGCAGTTTGGGTCTATTGGGTAATTTTGGGTCATTTAGATATTTGGGCAGTTTGGGTCATTTAGATATTTGGGCAGTTTGGGTCATTTAGATATTTGGGCAGTTTGGGTCATTTAGATATTTGGGCAGTTTGGGTCATTTAGATATTTGGGCAGTTTGGGTCATTTAGATATTTGGGCAGTTTGGGTCATTTAGATATTTGGGCAGTTTGGATAATTGGCCAATTGGGTCATTTAGGCAGTTTGGGTCTATTGGGTAATTTTGGGTCATTTAGATATTTGGGCAGTTTGGGTCATTCAGATTATTTGGGCAGTTTGGGTCATTTAGATATTTGGGCCATTTGGATAATTGGCCAATTGGGTCATTTAGTCAGTTTGGGTCTATTGGGTAATTTTGGGTCATTTAGATATTTGGGCAGTTTGGGTCATTTAGATTATTTGGGCAGTTTGGGTCATTTAGATTATTTGGCCAGTTTGGGTCATTTAGATTATTTGGGCAGTTTGGGTCATTTAGATTATTTGGGCAGTTTGGGTCATTTAGATATTTGGGCAGTTTGGGTCATTTAGATATTTGGGCAGTTTGGGTCATTTAGATATTTGGGCCATTTGGATAATTGGCCAATTGGGTCATTTAGTCAGTTTGGGTCTATTGGGTAATTTTGGGTCATTTAGATATTTGGGCAGTTTGGGTCATTTAGATATTTGGGCCATTTGGGTATTGAATTGGGTCATTTGTCATTTGGGTCATTGGGGATTTTGGGTCATTTAGATATTTGGGCATTTGGGTCATTTAGATATTGGACAGTTTGGGTCATTTAGATCATTTAGGCAGTTTGGGTCATTTAGATTATTTGGGCAGTTTGGGTCATTTAGATTTTGGGCAGTTTGGGTCATTTAGATATTTGGGCAGTTTGGGTCATTTAGATATTTGGCAGTTTGGGTCATTTAGATATGTGGGCAGTTTGGGTCATTTAGATATTTGGGCAGTTTGGGTCATTTAGATATTTGGGCCATTTGGATAATTGGCCAATTGGGTCATTTAGTCAGTTTGGGTCTTTGGGTAATTTTGGGTCATTTAGATATTTGGGCAGTTTGGGTCATTTAGATTATTTGGGCAGTTTGGGTCATTTAGATATTTGGGCAGTTTGGGTCATTTAGATATTTGGGCAGTTTGGGTCATTTAGATTATTTGGGCAGTTTGGGTCATTTAGATTTTGGGCAGTTTGGGTCATTTAGATATTTGGGCAGTTTTGGGTCATTTGGATAATTGGCCAATTGGGTCATTTAAGCAGTTTGGGTCTATTGGGTAATTTAGATATTTGGGTCAGTTTGGGTCATTCAGATATTTGGGCAGTTTGGGTCATTTAGATATTTGGGCAGTTTGGGTCATTTAGATATTTGGGCAGTTTGGGTCATTTAGATATTTGGGCAGTTTGGGTCATTTAGATATTTGGGCAGTTTGGGTCATTTAGATATTTGGGCAGTTTGGGTCATTTAGATATTTGGGCCATTTGGATAATTGGCCAATTGGGTCATTTAGTCAGTTTGGGTCTATTGGGTAATTTTGGGTCATTTAGATATTTGGGCAGTTTGGGTCATTTAGATATTGGACAGTTTGGGTCATTTAGATCATTTAGGCAGTTTGGGTCATTTAGATTATTTGGGCAGTTTGGGTCATTTAGATATTTGGGCAGTTTGGGTCATTTGGATAATTGGCCAATTGGGTCATTTAAGCAGTTTGGGTCTATTGGGTAATTTAGATATTTGGTCAGTTTGGGTCATTCAGATTATTTGGGCAGTTTGGGTCATTTAGATGTTTGGGCAGTTTGGGTCATTTAGATATTAGGGCTATTTTGGATATTTGGCCAATTGGGTCATTTAGATTATTTGGGCAGTTTGGGTCATTTAGATATTTGGGCAGTTTGGGTCATTTAGATATTTGGGCAGTTTGGGTCATTTAGATATTTGGGCAGTTTGGGTCATTTAGATATTTGGGCAGTTTGGGTCATTTAGATATTTGGGCAGTTTGGGTCATTTAGATATTTGGGCCATTTGGATAATTGGCCAATTGGGTCATTTAGTCAGTTTGGGTCTATTGGGTAATTTTGGGTCATTTAGATATTTGGGCAGTTTGGGTCATTTAGATTATTTGGGCAATTTGGGTCATTTAGATATTGGACAGTTTGGGTCATTTAGATCATTTAGGCAGTTTGGGTCATTTAGATTATTTGGGCAGTTTGGGTCATTTAGATTTTGGGCAGTTTGGGTCATTTAGATATTGGGCAGTTTGGGTCATTTAGATTATTTGGGCAGTTTGGGTAATTTAGATTTTTGGGCAGTTTGGGTCATTTAGATATTTGGGCAGTTTGGGTCATTTAGATATTTGGGCAGTTTGGGTCATTAGATATTTGGCAGTTTGGGTCATTTAGATATTTGGGCAGTTTGGGTCATTTAGATATTTGGGCCATTGGATAATTGGCCAATTGGGTCATTTAGTCAGTTTGGGTCTATTGGGTAATTTTGGGTCATTTAGATATTTGGGCAGTTTGGGTCATTTAGATTATTTGGGCAATTAGGGTCATTTAGATATTGGACAGTTTGGGTCATTTAGATCATTTAGGCAGTTTGGGTCATTTAGATTATTTGGGCAGTTTGGGTCATTTAGATTTTGGGCAGTTTGGGGTCATTTAGATATTTGGGCAGTTTGGGTCATTTAGATTATTTGGGCAGTTTGGGTCATTTAGATTTTTGGGCAGTTTGGGTCATTTAGATATTTGGGCAGTTTGGGTCATTTAGATATTTGGACAGTTTGGGTCATTTAGATATTTGGGCAGTTTGGGTCATTTAGATATTTGGGCAGTTTGGGTCATTTAGATATTTGGGCAGTTTGGGTCATTTAGATGTTTGGGCAGTTTGGGTCATTTAGATATTAGGGCTATTTTGGATATTTGGCCAATTGGGGTCATTTAGATTATTGGGCAGTTTGGGTCATTTAGATATTTGGACAGTTTGGGTCATTAGATATTTGGGCAGTTTGGGTCATTTAGATTATTGGGCAATTTGGGTCATTTAGATATTGGACAGTTGGGTCATTAGATCATTTAGGCAGTTTGGGTCATTTAGATTATTTGGGCAGTTTGGGTCATTTAGATTTTTGGGCAGTTTGGGTCATTTAGATATTTGGGCAGTTTGGGTCATTTAGATTATTTGGGCAGTTTGGGTAATTTAGATTTTGGGCAGTTTGGGTCATTTAGATATTTGGGCAGTTTGGGTCATTTAGATATTTGGACAGTTTGGGTCATTTAGATATTGGGCAGTTTGGGTCATTTAGATATTTGGGCAGTTTGGGTCATTTAGATATTTGGGCAGTTTGGGTCATTTAGATGTTTGGGCAGTTTGGGTCATTTAGATATTAGGGCTATTTTGGATATTTGGCCAATTGGGTCATTTAGATTATTTGGGCAGTTTGGGTCATTTAGATATTTGGGCAGTTTGGGTCATTTAGATATTTGGGCAGTTTGGGTCATTTAGATATTTGGGCAGTTTGGGTCATTTAGATATTTGGGCAGTTGGGTCATTTAGATATTTGGGCAGTTTGGGTCATTTAGATATTTGGGCCATTTGGATAATTGGCCAATTGGGTCATTTAGTCAGTTTGGGTCTATTGGGTAATTTTGGGTCATTTAGATATTTGGGCAGTTTGGGTCATTTAGATTATTTGGGCAATTTGGGTCATTTAGATATTGGACAGTTTGGGTCATTTAGATCATTTAGGCAGTTTGGGTCATTTAGATTATTTGGGCAGTTTGGGTCATTTAGATATTTGGGCAGTTTGGGTCATTTAGATATTTGGGCAGTTTGGGTCATTTGGATAATTGGCCAATTGGGTCATTTAAGCAGTTTGGGTCTATTGGGTAATTGGCCAATTGGGTCATTTAGCAGTTTGGGTCTATTGGGTAATTTAGATATTTGGTCAGTTTGGGTCATTCAGATTATTTGGGCAGTTTGGGTCATTTAGATGTTTGGGCAGTTTGGGTCATTTAGATATTTGGGCAGTTTGGGTCATTTAGATATTTGGGCAGTTTGGGTCATTTAGATATTTGGGCAGTTTGGGTCATTTAGATATTTGGGCCATTTGGATAATTGGCCAATTGGGTCATTTAGTCAGTTTGGGTCTATTGGGTAATTTTGGGTCATTTAGATATTTGGGCAGTTTGGGTCATTTAGATTATTTGGGCAATTTGGGTCATTTAGATATTGGACAGTTTGGGTCATTAGATCATTTAGGCAGTTTGGGTCATTTAGATTATTTGGGCAGTTTGGGTCATTTAGATTTTTGGGCAGTTTGGGTCATTTAGATATTTGGGCAGTTTGGGTCATTTAGATTTTTGGGCAGTTTGGGTCATTTAGATATTTGGGCAGTTTGGGTCATTTAGATATTGGACAGTTTGGGTCATTTAGATATTTGGGCAGTTTGGGTCATTTAGATATTTGGGCAGTTTGGGTCATTTAGATATTTGGGCAGTTTGGGTCATTTAGATATTTGGGCAGTTTGGGTCATTTAGATATTTGGGCCATTTGGATAATTGGCCAATTGGGTCATTTAGTCAGTTTGGGTCTATTGGGTAATTTTGGGTCATTTAGATATTTGGGCAGTTTGGGTCATTTAGATTATTTGGGCAATTTGGGTCATTTAGATATTGGACAGTTTGGGTCATTTAGATCATTTAGGCAGTTTGGGTCATTTAGATTATTTGGGCAGTTTGGGTCATTAGATGTTTGGGCAGTTTGGGTCATTTAGATATTTGGGCAGTTTGGGTCATTTAGATATTTGGGACAGTTTGGGTCATTTAGATATTTGGGCAGTTTGCGGTCATTTAGATATTTGGGCAGTTTGGGTCATTTAGATATTTGGACAGTTTGGGTCATTTATAGATATTTGGGCAGTTGGGTCATTTAGATGTTTGGGCAGTTTGGGTCATTTACGATATTTGGGACAGTTTGGGTCATTTAGATATTTGGACAGTTTGGGTCATTTAGATATTTGGACAGTTTGGGTCATTTAGATATTTGGGCAGTTTGGGTCATTTAGATATTTGGGCAGTTTGGGTCATTATAGATATTTGGGCAGTTTGGGTCATTTAGATATTTGGGCAGTTTGGGTCATTTAGTATTTGGACAGTTTGGGTCATTTAGATATTTGGGCAGTTTGGGTCATTTAGATATTTGGGCAGTTTGGGTCATTTAGATATTTGGGCAGTTTGGGTCATTTAGATATTTGGGCAGTTTGGGTCATTTAGATATTTGGGCCATTTGGATAATTGGCCAATTGGGTCATTTAGTCAGTTTGGGTCTATTGGGTAATTTTGGGTCATTTAGATATTGGGCAGTTTTGGGTCATTAGATTATTTGGGCAATTTGGGTCATTTAGATATTGGACAGTTTGGGTCATTTAGATCATTTAGGCAGTTTGGGTCATTTAGATTATTTGGGCAGTTTGGGTCATTTAGATATTTGGGCAGTTTGGGTCATTTAGATATTGGGCAGTTTGGGTCATTTGGATAATTGGCCAATTGGGTCATTTAAGCAGTTTGGGGTCTATTGGGTAATTTAGATATTTGGTCAGTTTGGGTCATTCAGATTATTGGGCAGTTTGGGTCATTAGATGTTTGGGCAGTTTGGGTCATTTAGATATTAGGGCTATTTTGGATATTTGGCCAATTGGGTCATTTAGATTATTTGGGCAGTTTGGGTCATTTAGATATTTGGGCAGTTTGGGTCATTTAGATATTTGGGCAGTTTGGGTCATTTAGATATTTGGGCAGTTTGGGTCATTTAGATATTTGGGCAGTTTGGGTCATTTAGATATTTGGGCAGTTTGGGTCATTTAGATATTTGGGCCATTTGGATAATTGGCCAATTGGGTCATTTAGTCAGTTTGGGTCTATGGGTAATTTTGGGTCATTAGATATTTGGGGCAGTTTGGGTCATTTAGATTATTTGGGCAATTTGGGTCATTTAGATATTGGACAGTTTGGGTCATTTAGATCATTTAGGCAGTTTGGGTCATTTAGATTATTTGGGCAGTTTGGGTCATTTAGATATTTGGGCAGTTTGGGTCATTTAGATATTTGGGCAGTTTGGGTCATTTGGATAATTGGCCAATTGGGTCATTTAAGCAGTTTGGGTCTATTGGGTAATTTAGATATTTGGTCAGTTTGGGTCATTCAGATTATTTGGGCAGTTTGGGTCATTTAGATGTTTGGGCAGTTTGGGTCATTTAGATATTAGGGCTATTTTGGATATTTGGCCAATTGGGTCATTTAGATTATTTGGGCAGTTTGGGTCATTTAGATTTTTGGGCAGTTTGGGTCATTTAGATATTTGGGCAGTTTGGGTCATTTAGATATTTGGGCAGTTTGGGTCATTTAGATATTTGGGCAGTTTGGGTCATTTAGATATTTGGGCCATTTGGATAATTGGCCAATTGGGTCATTTAGGCAGTTAGGGTCTATTGGGTAATTTTGGGTCATTTAGATATTGGGCAGTTTGGGTCATTTAGATATTTGGGCAGTTTGGGTCATTTAGATATTTGGACAGTTTGGGTCATTAGATATTTGGGCAGTTTGGGTCATTTAGATATTTGGGCAGTTTGGGTCATTTAGATATTTGGGCCATTTGGATAATTGGCCAATTGGGTCATTTAGGCAGTTAGGGTCTATTGGGTAATTTTGGGTCATTTAGATATTTGGGCAGTTTGGGTCATTTAGATATTTGGGCAGTTTGGGTCATTTAGATATTTGGGCAGTTTGGGTCATTTAGATATTTGGGCAGTTTGGGTCATTTTTGATAATTGGCCAATTGGGTCATTTAGATTATTTGGGAAGTTTGGGTCCATTGGGCCATTTGGGTGGGTTGGGCAGTTTACCAAAATGCCTAATAACGGATCACCAAATAGGCCCAAACTGCCCAAATAAAGGAAAATGCCCAATAAACCCAAACTGCCTGAAACGCTTAAACTGCCCAAGTAACCAAAACGACCCATTAAGCCCAAATAATCAAAATGTCCCAACAGCCCTAAACTGCCCAAATAACCAAAATTACCCAATAGACCTAAACTGCCCAAATAACCGAAATGGCCTAAATAATGGAAACGACCCAATTGGCCCAAATAACCAAATCAGGCCAATAGACCCAAACAACCAAAATTACCCAATAAGCCTGAACTGCCCAAATAGACCCAAACTGCCATAAACGCCCAAATAACCAAAATGGCCCAACAGACCCAAAGCAGCCCCAACCTCTGTCCAAACCACCCATTAAAGTATATTGGGCCATATTGTTTATTCGGGCAATTCAGCGGTTTCGACAGTTTTGAAGCTGCAGGAGTAGACTTGGTGGACTGGACTCACTCTCATCCTATGCCCCCAGTCCATCTGAGTTAATAAAATTCCTTACGGATCGTAAATTGCATGTCCATTTGAGCAAAAAGTCCGAGTTTGAGGTCTTAAGGTCGGGATCTTCGGTCCAAAATTTGGACTGGACGGCCGACTCTCGATAGGAAAGCTGATATTGCGAATTCTTCAGAAGCGGAGAGACGTCGACCGAATTGGGACTCGTATCGCGGCGGTTTTCCGGCGACCAGAAATCGTACGGCGATGAAGTCGCTGAACTATCATGACTACGAGCGACGTATTCGTTCATCTCGCTCCGTTTCAAGTCACGAAGATATTTAACGAGGTCGCTCGCTTTAGAAAAAATGCGACTTCGTGCAGAATCGACCAGCGAAATCTCATTTTCCGTCTTCGACCTGTTCGCCCCACTTGCCAACGGTTTCTTCGCATAAAAAACCAACTCCGGAGAGCTTTCTACAAAACAAAAAAGTTAAAAATTCACTTTTTCCATAATTCAGCGACTCACCATCTTTTTTCGTATCGGTAGCCTCCTTATAAAAACTCTTAATTTTAGCTTTTTGAACTTCGAACGAAATATAAAGATTCAAATACGAAACAAAATAGGAAAAGATATTAAACACGCAAATTGCCATGACGACATACCGGACGGAATCTGTCAACACTGTCTTCTCGTACATACGTATCCTGAAACACCAACATTACTTCTATAAACGACCAGAACTTCCACAATTTTAAAGCGATTTTCATAATATTTAGACCATTGGAAAGCTATTTATAAGAGCTACACAAGTTAATTAATGCATAAAATCGCTCAGACCACTCCTTAGCCCTCAAAAATGGACCTAAAGTCAAAAATCACTCTTTTGTTCATAACTTCCCCAATTTTTGGCCGATTTTAATAATATTTATATCTTTGGAAAGCTATTTTCAAGAGCTACGAGTGTTACGAACTGCATAAAATCGCTCAGACCACTCTTTAGCCCTTAAAAATGGATCTAAAGTCAAAATTCATTGTGGAAGTTATGGGGGTTTAAAAGAACTGTAATGATGATACTCACGTATCGGAAAGTACGAGAATGCCAATTACGACGACGTTGAAGAAAACTCCTTTTTTAATGTCGCTTTTTTTCTTTTTGTTCAACGTATACACGCAACATTCGTCGACGTAATTCAAACGCTTTAGGGGTGTCGTCGTTGGGCTATCTTGTGGCAACAAATTGTTCAGATACCTAAAAATAAAATAGTTAGGCAACCCTCATTGTATGACATAAGTTGGCAATCCTGAATGTTTTTGGTAAGCCTGATTTTACCTGCGGTAAGGGCTCTCGTCCGGGCTCGAAGGTGTGCCTGGGCTAAAAAGCGAATTTTCAGCGAATTCGTAGACGGTCTCATTCCTCGAAACGTCCGACATTTCGGAAAAAGGGATTTTTTTACTGTATAAAAGTAATTACTAATCTAAACTTCGGAACGAAGATAATACGAATAGAAATGTTGTTTGCCCGGGCGGCGGGCTTGGAAGAGGCGTTAGGAAGGCGACAATCTTGTTACGTGAAGATCAGGTGTACCAGCAGGTTAGCCAACGGAAAACATTCACTTCCGAATTTTTGACTTTAGGTCCATTTTTGAGGGCTAAGGAGTGTTCTCAGCTATTATATGCATTTAATGAAATTTTTATCTCTTTTAAATAGCTTTCCAACGGTATAAATATCAATAAAATCGGCCAAAAATTGTGGAAGTTAGGGACGACATACATAAATCACAAAAGTGATTTTTGACTTAGGGACCATTTTAAGGGTTTCCTCCATAAAAATAAGCAACATAAAAGAAAAAAATCCTATTATTTGACTATAATAGTACAACCAATAGTTTTTGACCACAGACTAGCACAAAATATATCTTAAAACTGAAATAGTTAAACATGGGCTTTCAATCGCCCACCAATTACAATTCTCACAATAATTTAGCTTTGAAACACAAAATATTTTCATTATTTAAAATTAAAAGAGTGCATATTTTTTATTTACATGACTAGAAAAGCAAGACTAATCACATTTTGGTGATACACTGGGATGAGTGGGGGGGGGGAGGGGGAATGGAGGAGTCTGTAAAAGAAGATTGATCTGAAAAAGGGAAATTTTGGTGGAAATGAGAGCAGGGGTACCATTAATAGTCCAGAATTCGGTGAAAAAAGGGCCCCAAATTGCAAAAGGTGCACTTTTTCAGATTTTATATTGTATAGGACGATTAGGTAGTTCTATATCCAATTTGCTTCACCCCCCCCCCACCGCGTTCTGTGCTTTGTCCGCCATTTTGAAAAAACCGGCCAAATTTGGAACTTTTTCTGTTTTTGACCTCTAGCGGCAAAACGATGCGTTTTAGCGACTTGACCACTTAGTACAAAATTAAAGAGCATTAAATTCTGCGTCTAATGAGCTTTCAAGAGCCAAAATCGGTCGAGCCGTTCAGGAGATATCGATTTGTAAAGTTGGCAAATGCACCTTTTGTAATTTCAAACCCTATAAGACCCCGAGGAGAGCAAAAGGAAGAGCACTGAAAGTTTATAAAATCTGGAGCGAATTTGTATGCTCATCAGTTTAGAAAGACGGTCGTAAAACGATTTTGAACGGGGGCGCGATTCGGCTGGATGCAGGTCGAGGTGACGGCGAGTACAGCGGCCGAAGAGTCACCGTCGCCTTCGCCACTGACGTCATCGGAAATCGCGACCAGAACCTCGTCCTACGGCACTCCGCCTCCGGGCTATGGATGGAGAAGCGGTTCGTCTGCGGAATCTGCAGCAGTCTGTCGCCATGCTTCTTCGCTCCTCTCGCTCTTATTTATGAAATTCTGCACGAGTTAATCAAAAGACTTTATTCGACGAATTACCTTCCAAGATGTCGGATCCCTCCAAAAGTCATAGTTGGGGATTTGCTCCAAACCTTTGGCTCCAGTGACGAATCGTTTATACGCCATACCAATGATAAAATAACACAAAAATGCCACCAAAAGTCTAAAAAAAAAGTTTAGGTGATTTAGGCACTTTGGGTAGTTTGGGTGATTTGGGCACTTTGAAGGGTTTGGGTGATTTGGGCAGTTATGAGAAACTTACATAAGAAGAAAAATGGTCAAGACATTCGTAGAAGGCACATGACAAATGTAGCTTGTTTTTAGCAAAAAAATCGAGACGCACGCGGCATTCAAAGGGTCCAGAAGTTCAACCTAAAAGAAATCAGTTGGCAACACTGAACAGAATAATTTTACCGCGGAATTTTCAAGGTCGCAAGAAAGGATGACCATCGCTTTCCATCTCGTTCCGTCGCACGAGCCGTTTTCCCGGATGACGTCACCATCTCCGAATGTCACGATTCGCCAATCGTCTGCAAATGAATGTTCGCAATTTTTTTAGGTTTTTCGCCAATATCTCGAAAACCGTAGGTCGTAAGCGAAAAAATATTAAGCACAAAATTAAAGATTACTAAATTTTCTACAACTTTTAATAAATAAACTTTTTGATTAGATCAAGTCATCCCTCCTTTTTTCTCACTTTCTAAAATCAGCTTTTTTTATTTTTGTTGCCTCATAGCTCAGAAACGATTGGTCCTATAAAAAATCTTATTAAATAAAATTTGTAGTAAATTTAATAAGCTTTAATTTTGTACTTATTATGTTTTCGCCTAAAACCAATGGTTTTCGAGATATTGACGAAAAACCAAAAACATCCATAGATTGACTGGACTAATACCTTGACCGATGATGTCGGTCGAGTTGAACCTCCCGAGAACGGAGGTATCGTTGTCTCTTTCGGGTATTCGGCTCCGGATAACGTTCGCGTTCCCCAAAGATGCCTTCATCGACGCCGCCTTACAAAACGTTATCATATATGTGTAACCATTCGATGTGCAAACAAACCTAAAAAAAAAATCGCAATTGGTGACACTGGATGCATGGAAAATAGGGGAAAACATAGAGGGATCTGGGGAGGGAGGGGGGGGAATAGAGGGACGTGGGAGGGTAGAGGAGGTGATGGGAGTGGAGTGGGGAAGTTTATGGGAGAATGGGGGAGGTGAAGGGAACGTAGGTCGTGGGGGTGGTGTTGGGAGGTTAAGTTCTCTAAACCCTTTTGGTATTCTTTCAATTCTTTTAAGTCTCTAATCCCCTTTTGTAATCTTTTAATCCCTTTATGGTCTCTAATCCCCTTTTGTATTCTTTTAATCCCTTTATAGTCTCTAATACCCTTTTGTAATATTTTAATCCCTTTATAGTATCTAATCCCCTTTTCTATTTTTAATCCGTTTAAAGCGTCTAATCTCCTTTTGTAACCTTTTAATCCCTTAATAGTAACTAATCCCCTTTTAGATTCTTTTAATCCCTTTATTGTCTCTAATCCCCTTTTGTAATCTTTTAATCCCTTTAATCTAATCCCCTTTTCAATTCTTATAATCCGTTTAAAGCGTCTAATCCCCTTTTCGATTCTTTTAATCCCTTTATTGTCTTTAATCCCCTTTTCTAATCTTTTAATCACTTTGTAGTATCTAATCCCTCCACGGTCCTCAGACAATGAGGTAAGTTGAGGGATACCTAAAAATGGAAGGAGCTATTGAGGTGGGGCAAATTAGGGCTAGTTATATAGGGGGGGAGGGAATCATGGAAGGATTAATTTAGGGTATTGGAAGGACTAATTGGGGTAATGTGGGATATAAATGGACTTACCCCAATAAAAGGGGTGCCAACTTACTTTTCATTATGCAGGACGGCGATGTCGTTCAAAAAGGCGGCCTTCCTCGGATCCTTAGGGTCTCGTAAAGTACAATTTTGTGAGCTAACTAAGCCCAGGAAGGTCAAAAAGCTCAATTTTAACACAAATAACATAATAAACGTAATAGATTTGCTAATTTTGTTTACAAGATTGACAAGGAGGTTAAACTACCACAATGGTT
>JAGWEN010001624.1:0-21096 GCA_018703685.1 Orius laevigatus
TTTTCTCTAACCTCAAAATTAACCCCCCACTATTTAAAAAAATAAAATAATTTACAATAATATAATAAAATAGATAAAAAGTTTTTGATTTTTAAATTAGAAAGTCTAACACAAATCATGGTGGGGGTAATCGTAATGTATCGAAATGTTAAAGTGTTATATGATCGTATCTTATCGTGTTTAGCTCATTATTATTTCAGAAAGTGGTGGGGATGGGTTAAGGGGGGTATCCTTAACACAGAAATCATAAGGCCCGTTGTTCGTAGGCCTTGAAAAGTGGGGGGGATGCTATGCTGACGTATAGTCAGCTTGAATCGCAAATAGACCTCATAGGTTATAAAACGTAAAAAGGTCATTAAAGGTCATTTTAAGGCACTAGAATATTCAAATGTTGTATGATTGATGTCTATTTGTTTTTATTTGGATGATAAATGGGGTTGATGATGATGGAAAATGATGAAAATGATGTTTGAAGTGAGGTTATAAGTGGTGCCATTTTAAGGTTGAGGTGACTGTACGGGTTTTAAGACCTTGGGAACTCGATCCTAGCCTCGCGTCGGGGGCCCCCGGTGACGTCATCGTTTGTGACAGCAACATTTTTTTCTTCTTTTTTACACGACGGTTCCGAGCGTTCTGATTGGCTTAGGGAGGGCGCGACGGCGGCCATATTGGAGGTCACGTGACGTCTTTTTCCCGGAGAGGCCGATCCACGATTGTCGGAGGGACCCTGAGCGAGCGCTAGAGCCCGAAAGGAGCTTTCAAAATCGAACCTCCGTGGCCCCAACCTCTGAAAATGTGTACTCCCCTACAGATACCATTAACCCCAAACCGGGAATCCTCCTCCTTTTTCGAAAAAACCCGAACCCGCATTTTCGGCCAAAATGCACCCTTTTCGTTTTCCGCGCGGTTTGGTGACAGTGGTTTGTTCAGTTTTCATGTGTGAATCTTTATAACGACGAAAATAAACACTTTATGGCAGAAACGACGTAAAGGATGGCGTTATCCGCGGTGGCCGCCTCAAAAAGTGTTAATAACAAAAAAATCGAAGGTATTCACATTTGTCACGCTATTCGTAATAATTACGTTTTTTTATTATAAACATGTCGCATTGTAACCATCACCCACTGTTTCTAATTACCTTCTCCATTGATAAATTCAAGATTTCAAGTTATCATTTTCTTGATTAATCACGTTTTTGGAAATAAATGCGGATGTTTATCGTTGATTCGAGTATTGATTCCGGATTGATGATGATGGATTTGGGCGTGTTAGGTTATTGATGATTATTGGGTTAAGTCGGGGAAAAATATTCTGTTTTTGTATGATCAGTTATTGATTAGTTGCGCTTGGATATTTAAAGAATCCATCAAACAATAAAATTGATAAGGGGAATTTTGGCGTTTTTTCTTTATTTGCTTAAATATCAGGGCTCTCTAAATGATCAATACGATTCATCAATTCGTCCAAGATATATATTTCCAATGAAGAATCGGTACATTCAATCATCAACGTGATGATTGTTTTCTTTGTTTTACATATGCGCAAAAACAAAGAATAAGTCCATCAAATGATGGATGATTGTTGAGCACTTAGGCAGAATGATTGATTCCTTTGTTTTTCGTTGATGATTTGAATGATTGATAAAATCGAAATAACTGTTGTTTTTAGTATAAACGTATTATTTATTGTGGGAGGTGAAGTGAGAGTGGAGGAGGAGGGTAGGAGAGATGATGTTAGGGTGGTAGTGGGATGTTAGGGTGGTTGGGGTAGGTGGGAGAGTCCAGGAGGGTAGGGGAGGTGATGAGTGGTAGTGGAAACAATGTCTCACTTCTCTCCTATCACTTCTACCCCCACTCTTCCAACCTTCACCACTCACCCATCTCCCCCACTCTCAAATCACCTATAACCTAGACCCTTTTACCGCCAACCTCCCCCACTTCCCCTAGCATTCCACCACTCTCCCATTACCTCTTTATCCCTCCTCGACCCACCCCTACTTTCCCACAACCTCCCCCACTCTCTAAAACATCTCCCCAACATTCCACTTCCTCCCACCACTCTCCCATCACCTTTTTACCTTCCTCGACCCACCCCTACTTCCCCACAACTTCCTCCACTCTCGAAATCACCCCCAACATTCTACTTCCTCCCACCACTCTCCTATCACCACTTTAACCCTCCTCGACCCACCCCTACTTCCCCACAACCTCCCCCACTCTCTAAAACATCTCCCCAACATTCCACTTCCTCCCACCACTCTCCCATCACCTTTTTACCTTCCTCGACCCACCCCTACTTCCCCACAACCTCCTCCACTCTCGAAATCACCCCCCAACATTCCACTTCCTCCCACCACTCTCCCATCATCTTTTTACCTTCCTCGACCCACCCCTACTTCCCCACAACTTCCCCCACTCTCTAAAACATCTCCCCAACATTCCACTTCCTCCCACCACTCTCCCATCATCTTTTTACCTTCCTCGACCCACCCCTACTTCCCCACAACTTCCCCCACTCTCTAAAACATCTCCCCAACATACCACTTCCTCCCACCACTCTCCCATCATCTTTTTACCTTCCTCGACCCACCCCTACTTCCCCACAACCTCAATCGTTTGATGACTTTGTTGTATTGATTCTTAATTCTTATCACTGATAATGTGATACATAATGACTGCCTCTTCCTTATCCTTGCATTATTTTCCTAGTCCTTCTTCTGCCTATTGGGGTATGATACAAGAATAGATAGGCAGGATTTGTAATCTAAATTAAGTATGGCTATCAATCAAATCATCAACGAAAAATGGGAAACTACACATTGGACAACAATTATTGAGTTATTGTAATGTTCTCATTCTTATTTATTAATGAAAATGATATACCACGTGTCATTATTATTTTTATTTAAATTTATAAGTTAGGTTTTGTTAAAGAAGATGATTAGCCAATAATTTCTGCTGTTTATTTTCCAAATTTATTATTTACATATGTACCTATTACGATTTTAATCCCTAGAGGTGGGGTTTCCTCTAAAACACATTAGATTTGATGAATAAGAATGATAAATTCTTTCCTGAGATTTTTAGTTTTCAAAAATGCTCAGATTTTTAGGAAAACAAAGAATCGATAATCCTGCATAATTGTTATAGAGAAACTGTGAAAACTAAGTTAATGGCAGAGTAGGGCGTAATTGAATTACATTGTAATTGAATTACTTTTATAGTAAGTAATTGAATTACAATGTACTTTGAATTAATTTTTATAGTAAGTAATTGAATTACATTGTAATTCAATTACAATGTTATTCGATTACAATGTAATTTGATTACATTTTCAATTACAAATTACCTACAACAAATCGGAAAATATCGATTTTCACTAAATTTTCAAGAAAAATGAAAAACGATCCTTTAGAATTCATTTTCAAAGTAAAAGCCATCATAGATGGCATAATAATCCTAAAAAGACACTCTAGAATCCTTCATCATTGAAAAAAGGCCCTCTAGAATTCATTTTCAAAGTGAAAGGCATACTAGGTGCCATTATAATCCTAAAATGACACTCTAGGTTTATTTATGAACGACAAATGACCCTCTAGAATCCTTCATCATCGAAAAACGACACTCTAGACTTCATCATCACAGAAAAAGATACTCTAGAGAGTCTAGAGTCCTTTATCATAAAAAAACAAACACATTTTTGTTGCCGGCCATTACATTTTTGTAATCGAATTTAATTTTTTTGTAATCAAATTACATTTTTTGTAATCGAATTACTTGAATGTAATTGATGTAATTGAATTACTTGAATGTAATTGAATTACTTGTAATTTGTAATCCAATTACTTTTTCCAATTACATTGTAATTGAAATTACAAAGTAATTCAATTACTTCAAAGTAATTTGTAATTCAATTACATTTTGCCCTACTCTGGTTAATGGCCTCAGTCCTTAGCAATGATTTTAGCTGTAAAATAGAGCCAAGAAATTCTAGCTGGTCGTGGTCAAAAGGTCTTTTATGTATACCTTCTTCTCTCCTAGCTAGAGGTTATTATGGGGTTATTTAGTCTGATAGGTTATTTAGGATTTGAAATGGTTATTTTTTTCCAAAAAGGTTATAATTTCAAACAGGTTTCACAGTTGTTTGATCTTAAGTGGTGTTAGTTTATATTTTATCCAAAAAATTATTTATAAATCAGGTTTAACCAACAACTAATACATTATATCTACATATTAGTAAATTTAAATAAATTTAGCTAATAAACAATATTAATAATTTTTTTTGTGATAGCCTGGAGTGACCCAAACAAAAAAAAGTTTGATAAGTTAAATGTGCTGACTTATATGTTGCTGATAAAAATTCATTCGAGGAAGCCATTGTTTTAACCTGGCTAAGGTTAAATTTGAAAGAAAACGTTGGATTTTATATTAAAAAATTATGGAAAACTCGATTTAAAGCTTTTATGCGAGCAGGGAAGGGAAGGATTACAATTTGTTGTAGCTATGGAAACGCTTTGATAGACCACAAATTAAATTTTATATGCCCCTATCTATTAGCTGCCCTTAGCAACGCGTTTTAAACCTTTTGATGCTAATTTTATTTTTTTTAAGCAGATGTTGCAGTGAAGCTCGAAAAACCTGAAGATGCCGAGATTAATGAGATCGCGGCTAAAATCAAAGCGCAGAACAAAGCGAAAATGGCGATCGCTATGGTTCAGCAGCAGTCGATGCAACCTCGAGCGAACCAGCCTAGCGGAAGCCAAGGTGCGCTTGGTCTTTTGCTCCGGAATGGAAAGTCGAGCGACTCACCTGCCCAGGCGGAAAGTCAGCCATCAGACTTCACCAGCCAAAGAGGTACAGTTGTCGCCGCTTAATACGGACAAGGGTTCTGTCCGGATTAACACAAAATTTAATCAAATGGAATATGGACATACCTAACCCTCATATTTTACACATTTTTGTTCATTCAACCCCACATTTTATATGCACAAATCTACTAAAAATTAACAAACAATTTCTTTCGAAGAACGCGCTTTTTATAATTATTAAATGACCAAATTTGTCGGGATTAAGCAAAATTAAATCTGGACATAATAAACCGCGTAAATTACACAGGAAAAGCCTATTTCTATCCGTTCCTGCCATTTTGGCCGTAATAAGCGGCGACTACTGTATTTTGTTGTTTTGATCAGTTTGAGGGCCCCAAAACAACTTTAAAAACCTAATTACCTCAAAAACCCATTAATCTCTGCTACTTTACCCTTCAAGATACCATTACCCGCTGTAAAGTCACAAGGCTAAAACATGAAAATAATTACAAATATAAATGCAGTCATATTCACATTCAAAATTCTTAAGAAATTCATAGGTTTTGAGTATAAATTTGACTAAAGTTTATATTCTTAGCGGATTTCCGGAGGAAAGCAGGCTATTGGGGCCGGCCTCACGGCAGCTTTCGGCTTAGAGGCTTATATATACATATATACGACAATCTCCTGATCACGAAAATATAGGTCATTCCAAACCTGGGGATATATATATACAACGAGACTTGGTATATGGAGCTTTTGTTTCACCAGGTAGAGGCCTATTGAAAATGGCTTGAATCGAGAAAGCGGTTCTGGTACTTCGCTTAGGGCATAAAGGGCATTTTTGTGATTTTCTCGGAACCTGAAGGTTTGAGATGGTTGAAAATCGTGACGGGAAAGTCCTAGGGGCCGAGGATCATAGTTAATAGCAGTTCAAATTTCAAACTCGGTTCTGGGACTTGTCTAAGGGGCCTAAATGGAATTTCGTGATTTTCTTGTAACCTTAATGTTTTAGATGGTTAAAAATCGTGATGGGAAGGTCTGATGATCCGCAGACCGTATTAAGAACGGTTCAAATCACGGAAGATGTTCTGGGACCCACGTTAAGGGGCCTAAATGGAATTTCGTGATTTCTTCGATACCGGAAAGTTTGAGATGGTTGGCAATGGTGAAGGAAATATATTATGGCCCGAGGACCATAGTAGAAGACAGTTGAAATTACCTAAGCGGTTCTGGGACTCTCCTGAGGGACTGGGGCGGTAAACTAAGACATCAAGGCAAACCAGGCGGGGGGGGGGGACTAAGACATCAAAGACAGGCTTAGGGAAGGCCTTTCCGGAGGAAATCCGCTGCTTCTCGAGGCTGCCTCAAGGAATTTTTAAACTCTTTTTTGCATGAATTAAGTATGTTCGCACTCAACTTTCATATTTCTCAGAAATTCATATGTTTTATGTATGAATTTCTACAAATTCACACGTTTTATGTATGAATCTGCAAATTCGTACGTTTTGTGTATAAATTTCTACAAATTCATACTAAAAATCTACGAATTTCTTGGATTTATGAATATGACCGTATTCATATTCGTATTTTTTTAGCCTTGTAGAATTTATTCATATTTATGCATTTGAATGCGCACAACTCTGCCCCCAGCTCCCAAAATCCTCCTTTATCCCATGTGGGAAATCACCCTTCTACACTCTCCCATTAACACTTAAGACATCAGTCATCTCTGTCAACAAATGTATTAAAAAATTGATTTTTTTCAGGGAAATATGGCTGGACGTCATTAGGAGGCGAAGACATCCCTTATATCTTACGAGGCGATGACAAATATGTCGCAGTTCGGATGGTGGAGCTCAAAGTACTCGCTAAGTACTTAAATTATTTAAGCCCGGAACTCTACTCGTGTACAAGCACAGAAGTCTATTACATAACGTGATGCTGACAGCAAGGTCTGTCACGAGCTAACTAACCAAACACTGCGATTCCAGTACGGCAGCACTTCCTTCACATCGAAAGATTTAGTCGTCATGTTCGAGATTCGAAAGAGTTTACGATTTCTCGATCTGTGCTACACGAAACTTGTGAATCCTATGAGCCCGGCTACATGAAAGACAGTGCTGTTTTGTGAGATATACAAAGCCTCGGTTGTCCATACACGATAAGAGACGGTGAAAAGTCTCGTACCGTTGTTTTATTTCGAGGCTGAAACGTAACGCGTTGACTCCAAAAAGCGGCTACTCTCGGCCCGTGGCATTTGGCATATTTGACGTTCTGCTGGCAAAATCCAGCATACGTATGACCTTTTTTCAAACGACAACTGTAACGTTATTAGCTTAATGGATATTAAATCCTACTTCCCTCCTGCACCCTCTTCGATGAATATTTGTGCCACCGAAGCTACAGGAAAAAGATAATTGTCGATTATTTTTTTTTATTACATTGTTTTTAGTTAGTTTTTTTTAGTGTGAAAAAAAAAATAAAAAACAAAAAAAAAAAAGAAAAAAAAATTCAACTCCAGTCGGCCGTCACCTCTGGTAAATCCAATCGGGCCGACGCCCAACTGGACTTCGGTCGCCGGTCCTTCGCCGCCTCCGTTTCCAAGTCACACGCTGCCACCTCATTGCTAGAATGACGAATTCTCAAGCGGCGACAACCAATGGGTGGCAATCATCGCAACCACGCTATCAGGAGACACTCTCATCTCCTCGCTTAGCACAAACGGTAATTTAAATTTTTTTTAAATTAAATCATATGTTAAAAATTAAGAACCAATATGTACTTACTTTATGGTTTATTTGCCTTTAAATTATCTCAGCTTTCAGAAGAGCCATCTTCTTAAAATGACCCAAAATATAAGTAGATACGGGATGTCAAAGTACCCTCTTCGGTGGGGGGGGGGATACATCTCAGAACCAACCTTAGATTCTTCTTCTTCTCCCTTAAAACTGTCTTAGGGATGAAATAAAAAAAATTAAAATTTTCTTGTCAAAAAAGTTATGAATGGTCCACCCTTTGGTGAGGCCGAAAAAAGTGTTTTTATATCCCGAAACCGACTTCGGATTCTTGTTTTTCACCCTAAAAATGGTCAAAAACCACTCAGATTCTTGTTTTTCACCCTAAAAATAGTCAAAAACCACATTTTGGATGAATTCAAAAAATTAAAATTTTCAGGTGAAAAAGGGGACCCCCTTTTTTTGAGGTAGAAAAAAGTGCTATATATCCCGAAACCTAATTCAGATTCTTGTTTTTCACCCTAAAAATGGTCAAAAACCACTCAGATTCTTGTGTTTCACCCTAAAAATGGTCAAAAACCACTCAGATTCTTGTTTTTCACCCCAAAAGTGGTCAAAAACCAATCAGATTCTTGTTTTTCACCCTATTAATGGTCAAAAACCACTCAGATTCTTGTGTTTCACCCTAAAAATGGTCAAAAACCACTCAGATTCTTGTTTTTCACCCCAAAAGTGATCAAAAACCACTCAGATTCTTGTTTTTCACCCTATAAATGGTCAAAAACCACTCAGATTCTTGTTCTTCACCTTAAAGTGGTCAAAAACCACTCAGATTCTTGTTTTTCACCCTAAAAATGGTCAAAAACCACATTTTGGATGAATTCGAAAAATGAAAATTTTCAGGTGAAATAGGGGACCCCCTATTTTGAGGTAGAAAAAAGTGCTTTATATCCCGAAACCTACTTCAGATTCTTGTGTTTCACCCTAAAAATGGTCAAAAACCACTCAGATTCTTGTTTTTCACCCTAAAAATGGTCAAAAACCACTCAGGTTCTTGTGTTTCACCCAAAAAAAGGGCAAAAACCACTCAGATTCTTGTTTTTCACCCTTAAAGTGGTCTAAAACCACTCAGATTCTTGTTTTTCACCCTTAAAGTGGTCTAAAACCACTCAGATTCTTGTTTTTCACCCTTAAAGTGGTCAAAAACCACATCTTGGATGAATTAAAAAAAATGAAAATTTTCAGGTCGAAAAAGTAAAAAAGGGGACCCCTTATGAATAGTTATGAATGGTCCACCCTTTGGTGAGGCCGAAAAAAGTGTTTTTATATCCCGAAAGCTACTTCAGATTCTTGTTTTTCACCCTAAAAATGGTCAAAAACCACATTTTGGGTGAAATGAAATAATAAAAATTTTTTGGTTCAAAAAGTAATGCCCCAAAATTTTGGGCCCAAATGAGCCCAAATATGTTCTCCCACTAAGAGCACCTAGAATCCGATTTTCTTTCTATTCTAAGCATAAAACTTGATCAATTTTCTTTTTCCCCAGGCTAACATGGTGTCGCCTTCTTCAGTGATAAGGGACTCACCAAATACGATGCAGTAAGTACACAAATTTCTTCATTACAAAACTATTGATTGCTTAGGATTAGAAATTTAAAGTCAAAATGAAGTTAATTTTCTATTTGAAAGTTCGAGAGAAAATTAACTCCATTTTGGCTACGTTAAGGCCTTAGGTTCCAAACGTTTTTGTCGACAAGAAAATTTTTATGTTCAAGATAAGAAATTCTCATGTTTCATGTCCTTTTCTCCTTTAGTTACCCGTACTATAAGGAGGATTGGTGAGTTTCTTCCTGGTTCCCGTTTTTATTTAGTTCTGGATTATGACTAAGAGATAAAAGTATATTAACAGTATAATATAGTTCAGTCAATCTACGCCAGAATAGGGCAAAATAAATGAAAAATAAGGTATTTTGTTTCTCCACGGGAATGTGTAGGGGTTGGTCTGGTCCCCTGATTAACCAAAACTTAAAAAAAAAAAAAAAAAAAAATTAATTAATTTTACCCCCACTCCTGCCTATTGATCGTAAAATTGCTTTTTGAGAGTTGTTTTTAAAAAGTAATTAAATTCTCTACAACTTTTACCTAGTAAACTTTTTTATTAGATGAAGTTTTCCCTCCTTCAGAGGTCAAAATTAAAAATCCCGTTTGTTTTGTTGCCTCATAGCTCAGGTACGTTTGTTCCTACAAAAAATCTATTTAGTCCAAAATTGTAGCAAATTTAATAAGCTTTAATTTTGTGCTTAAAAGTTTTTCGCCTACGACCTACGGTTTTCGAGATATGAGCGAAAAACCGAAAAAATTGTCCTTGGAACAGCTCCTGAGGTCAAATGGCACAGGTTAGACCAACCTCTAAGTCTATACATTGCCAGAGAAACAACAAATTTTCCGGCTTGACTGGACTAATAGTATATGAGCCAGGTTGATGGAGGTTACAATAGGTTAACTCTACTTAACCTTACGGCTTGTATACTGTTTTTATGCTTGCTGCTTGTTAGTAAGGATGCTTTGTAGTTTTTAAAAATTTAATAATAAATTGAAAAGTTTTTGAGTTGCTAAAATTTCTGTTTTCATGATTTGCTCAACTAATGTCTGCCTTTAATGTTATTGAATGATGTGATTCTATTAATTTCTAAATTAAATGATAAATTTTTCAGGCCGACGTATACAGCTAATAATATGTCGATCAGTTCTATTATGGGGCCACCACATATGCAGTATAGCAACAATAATGGAAAACATCCGCCGCCTCTGATACCTGTGACGAATACGCCGCGGTATTTCCGGCCAGAATACGTCGACCTTTCTTCTCCGCCGCATTCACCGCATGGTCGGATAGGACAGCATGTCGACAAGCCAATATATAACGCCACCACCCAACATTATCAGCAACGGGTCCTCAATAGCAAATCGGCCCCGATACCGGCATCGGCGCTCAACTACAACAATTACCAGTACGCGACCCAGTATGAAGCCCTCCTCCAGCAGAAAAAGATGGAAGCCAAAAAGAAGCAAGAGAAATCAATTAACGGCTGGCATTCGCTTCAACCTATACCAGAGCCAAACACCAGAGGAAACGGAACCACCCCATATAAAGTAAGATATCTCCTTTATTTTAGCATCAAATAAACTTTCTATTTTAGTTGCAAAAGGCACTCGTCGTTGATAAAATGGTGCCTTGTATAAACAGCAAGGCGGGAACCTACACCGACCTCATGATGACTGTCTCCGATCTTTTGGGATCATTCTTTCCTCAGATACCATTGGATAAATGCCAAGAGGTCTTGCAAAATGTCTTGCACGTTTCCGTGTATGCCGCTAATAAGTAAGCATATTTTTTTCTTAGTTAAAAGGGAATAATCCAATTAGTACACTGCTCTTGATTAGAATTACCTGCCCAAGTCTAAAGAGCAATTTCGGCACTCTATAAAACAGTGTTGCCACCATTTGGGGCTTCAATATCCCTTTAGTTATCTACCCAATTACAGGGATTTGGGCTCTTCATAAAAACAGTGTAGCCACCATTCTTGGCTTAAGTCAAATCCCCTTGTTTCAAAGATCAAAGAGCAATTAGGGCACTCTACTAAACAGTGTTGCCACCATTCGGGGCTTCAATATCCCTTTAGTTATCTACCCAATTACAGGGATTTGGGCTCTTCATAAAAAGCGTTGCCACCATTCTAATCTTGAAAATATCCTAGATAAAATGGCTGTTACCTTCAAAGGTTTGGGCGCTGCATAAAACAGTGTTGCCACCATTCTTGGCTAAAGTCAAATCCCCTTGTTTCAAAGATCAATTTGGGCACTCTATTAAACAGTGTTGCCACAATTCGGGGTTTCAATATCCCTTTAGTTATCTACCCAATTACAGGGATTTGGGCTCTTCATTAAAAGTGTTGCCACCATTCTAAACTTGAAAATATCCTAGATAAAATGGCTGTTACCTTCAAAGGTTTGGGCACTGCATAAAACAGTGTTGCCACCATTCTTGGCTAAAGTCAAATCCCCTTGTTTCAAAGATCAATTTGGGCACTCTACTAAACAGTGTTGCCACAATTCGGGGTTTCAATATCCCTTTAGTTATCTACCCAATTACAGGGATTTGGGCTCTTCATAAAAACAGTGTTGCCACCATTCTTGGCTTAAGTCAAATCCCCTTGTTTCAAAGATCAAAGAGCAATTAGGGCACTCTACTAAACAGTGTTGCCACCATTCGGGGCTTCAATATCCCCTTAGTTATCTACCCAATTACAGGGATTTGGGCTCTTCATAAAAAGCGTTGCCACCATTCTAATCTTGAAAATATCCTAGATAAAATGGCTGTTACCTGTAAAGGTTTGGGCGCTGCATAAAACAGTGTTGCCACCATTCTTGGCTAAAGTCAAATCCCCTTGTTTCAAAGATCAATTTGGGCACTTTATTAAACAGTGTTGCCACAATTCGGGGTTTCAATATCCCTTTAGTTATCTACCCAATTACAGGGATTTGGGCTCTTCATAAAAAGCGTTGCCACCATTCTAAACTTGAAAATATCCTAGATAAAATGGCTGTTACCTTCAAAGGTTTGGGCACTGCATAAAACAGTGTTGCCACCATTCTTGGCTAAAGTCAAATCCCCTTGTTTCAAAGATCAATTTGGGCACTCTACTAAACAGTGTTGCCACAATTCGGGGTTTCAATATCCCTTTAGTTATCTACCCAATTACAGGGATTTGGGCTCTTCATAAAAACAGTGTTGCCACCATTCTTGGCTTAAGTCAAATCCCCTTGTTTCAAAGATCAAAGAGCAATTAGGGCACTCTACTAAACAGTGTTGCCACCATTCGGGGCTTCAATATCCCCTTAGTTATCTACCCAATTACAGGGATTTGGGCTCTTCATAAAAAGCGTTGCCACCATTCTAATCTTGAAAATATCCTAGATAAAATGGCTGTTACCTGTAAAGGTTTGGGCGCTGCATAAAACAGTGTTGCCACCATTCTTGGCTAAAGTCAAATCCCCTTGTTTCAAAGATCAATTTGGGCACTTTATTAAACAGTGTTGCCACAATTCGGGGTTTCAATATCCCTTTAGTTATCTACCCAATTACAGGGATTTGGGCTCTTCATAAAAAGCGTTGCCACCATTCTAAACTTGAAAATATCCTAGATAAAATGGCTGTTACCTTCAAAGGTTTGGGCACTGCATAAAACAGTGTTGCCACCATTCTTGGCTAAAGTCAAAATCCCTGTTTCAAAGATCAATTTGGGCACTCTACTAAACAGTGTTGCCACAATTCGGGGTTTCAATATCCCTTTAGTTATCTACCCCATTACAGGGATTTGGGCTCTTCATAAAAAACAGTGTTGCCACCATTCTTGGCTTAAGTCAAATCCCCTTGTTTCAAAGATCAAAGAGCAATTAGGGCACTCTACTAAACAGTGTTGCCACCATCGGGGCTTCAATATCCCCTTAGTTATCTACCCAATTACAGGGATTTGGGCTCTTCATAAAAAGCGTTGCCACCATTCTAATCTTGAAAATATCCTAGATAAAATGGCTGTCTTACCTGTAAACGGTTTGGGCGCTGCATAAAACAGTGTTGCCACCATTCTTGCTAAAGTCAATCCCCTTGTTTCAAAGATCAATTTGGGCACTTTATTAAACAGTGTTGCCACAATTCGGGGTTTCAATATCCCTTTAGTTATCTACCCAATTACAGGGATTTGGGCTCTTCATTAAAAGTGTTGCCACCATTCTAAACTTGAAAATATCCTAGATAAAATGGCTGTTACCTTCAAAGGTTTGGGCACTGCATAAAACAGTGTTGCCACCATTCTTGGCTAAAGTCAAATCCCCTTGTTTCAAAGATCAAAGAGCAATTTGGCACTCTACTAAACAGTGTTGCCACCATTCGGGGCTTCAATATCCCTTTAGTTATCTATCCAATTACAGGGATTTGGGCTCTTTTAAAACAGTGTTGCCACCATTCTAAACTTGAAAAATGTCCTAGACAAAATGGTTGTTACCTGCAAAGGTTTGGGCACTGCATAAAACAGTATTGCCACCACTCAGGGCTTCACTATCCCTGTTCCAAATCCCTTCAGTTATCTACAAATTTAAAGTTATTTGGGCTCTTCTTATAATCAGTGTTGCCACCATTTCGCTATCCTGTTCAAATGTAAAAAATTTGGGCTCTGCATAAAACAGTGCTGCCACCATTCTTGGCTAAAATATCCCAAGTCAAATTCCCTTTGTTTCAAAGATTGATTGGGGCACTACATAAAACAGTGTTGCCACTATTTTACATAGAATAATGTTGCCAACATTTTAGCTGCAAAAACAGTGTTGCAACTATTATATCTCTGATGAAAATTCCCTTGGGATCAAAGAGCGTTTGCCGTTTTTTACTATTAACAGTGTTACCACCATTACTTAAACCTTTGACCTGTAAAAGGCAAAGAGAAACTTGGGAGTGCATGAAAACAGTGTTGCCACCATTCTATACTTGAATATCCCGGGATCAAATGCCTCTCTTTTGGAGCAAAATTCAAAGGGCGATTAGGGTACTTCATAAAACAGTGTTGCCAACATTCTACACTCAAGTATCCCCGTTAAAATGTCCTTTACATGCCAAAGTTAAAGAGAACATTGCACACTGAAGGAGTTTTACATTAGTTGAATTAGACACTTGTCTTGTTTTATTTTTCATATAATCTTTTGTTCCAGTACCATGAAGATGGTGCTTCTTGAAAGCAAGAAAATACGTGATATTAACGAAACGGTTGCTCTCATCATGCTCCGCGACGTCATACAGTTTATGCCTCAACTGAAGTAAGTTACCTATGAAAATTCCGTTCGTTTTCTTTATTTTTTGCATCTTTTAGGTATGTGATGGAAGACCAAAGCGGCGGAAATCCTCCGAAGCGGCCGCGTATCTCCCAAAGCTAGGAATACGCTGCGGTCAGCAATCCCTCTTGCTGGCCGATGGAGCAGGACTGCTTGTCGTGCAACAAACAACATGACATCACCTGGCCTCCCGATTCACGATTCACCCACTACTGGTGAAACGAGTGAACCTTAAAAAAACTTTCATTTTATTATTTATTTTCTCGGATAGAGCATCATTTTTTCGTTACTTATCAGTTATCAATTCTTCCCCCTTCTTCTTTTTTTTTTTTTGTTAAATTTTATGTATCCAATAAACATTTATTTACCTAATATGTAATCGTTCCTTTTCTAGACTCATTATTTGTAGAAATTTATTTTTTAGAATGGCAAACTAAACCAGTTTATAATTTTACTGGATATGTCAATTATAATTTGAATTTTGACTTTTTAAGACAAAAATGGTCAAATTTCAGAATTGTATAGATTCTGACCTCTTTTTAGCAAGTTTATTTTTTACTTTTGTCTAATTTTGACATTAAAACGAGTATTATTTTGTATATAATTGTACATATGTACATATATTTGTTGGTAGAACCTAATTTTAAATAAAAAAAACGTTATGCTAAAGTGAATTTTTACAATTTAAGTTATTGAAAAAGTTATAGGACGTAATGTAAAAAAAAAATGTTTTTAAAAAATCCTCTTTTATTTGTACATCTTGTTGCCAAAAATTAAGATAGTTTTTTTTATTATAAAATTTATTAATTCCATGAACCTGTTTTTTTTTTTAATTTAATTTATTACAAAAATTGGATTCTGATATAAACGAAATGTAAACATCAACACAATTTTGGCCAATAAAAAAAGCGATTACTGTTCATTTGTTTCTAGCGAAATTTCTTTCCTTTTCTTTGGTTGTTGAACCACAGTGATGACTATTTATCATGGATTTCAAATTGTCATTGTGCATTGCTTAGTTACTGCTCATGGTATATTTCCTTGGTCATCCTACAAATTTCGATGTTTGCTTTCATTTCCGCCATCATCAATCATGTGTTTCGTTATTACCCATCATGCATTGAAGAAGTACCTATTCTTCTTGCTCATCGATATTTTTTCACAAATTCCCCCACTCTCATCAAGATTGTTATAAAATGTTAAGAAATCAAATAACACAGCAAATAAATCATTTGAAAAAGGAATACTACCACACAATCATTAATGATCATAAATCAAACTCTCAAAAAATTTGGAAAACGGTGAATGAGATCACAGGTAAAAAAACCTAAGATGGATGTCGATGAAAAAATTTTAAAAAGTTTTAAAAACACTGAACGATAGGCAATATGCGTATAGGCAAAATAAAGGTACAGAACAGCTTCTATTTGAGTTTTGTGATGTGGTAAATAGCAGGCTGCACAATAATCTTTATGGAGTTGAAATTTTTGTTGATTTCTAAAAAGCATTTGAAACTATAGACCATACAAAAATGATAGATAAGTTAAAGCAAGTAGGAATCAAGGGTAAATGTTTAAAACTAATGGAAAATTATTTAAATAACAGGAAAGTTTTAGTTAGAGTCAAGGATTGTGACAGTGAAATTAAGAATAAGGGTAAAGGAGTGCCACAGGGTAGCACACTTGGACCAAAACTATACAACATATATACCAATGAAATTAAAAATATAATCAAGGCAGATGAATCATTTTTTTATGCTGACGATTCGGCATTCTTATCATTCCATAAAGATGTCAATGTGGCGATGAACAGAGCCCAAGAAAGTTTCGATAATTTAGTAAAATGGGCTCATGACATAAAGCTAGTTAGTTATTAATTGTAACAAAACTGTGTTCATGGTGTTTGGGATGCCTCAACATTACCGAGCGTCCCATTAAAAAAATTAAAAATCTAGCAAAAAAGGTCCTTTTTTGTCATAGAAGAAAAGGATCTAGCTAGTAGGGCATATGGTGTCCAAAAAAGGATCAAAATCCGCGTCCCATTACCGCGCGTACCATTACCGCGCGTCCCATTACCGGTCGTCCCATTAAAAAAATTAAAAAAAATCTAGCTAAAAAGGTCCTTTTTTGTCAAAAAAGGAAAGAATCTAGCTAGTAGGGTATATGGTGTCTAAAAGAGGATCAAAAACCACCTAAAAAGGTCCTTTTTTGTCATTAAGGAACAAAATTCAGTTAAAAGGGCCCTTACCGCTCGTCCCATTACCGCGCGTCGCATTACCGCGCGTCTCATTACCCTGCGTCCCATTACCCCGCGTCCCATTACCACGCGTCCCATTACCCCGCGTCCCATTAAAAAAATTAAAAATCTAGCAAAAAAGGTCCTTTTTTGTCAAAAAAGAAAAGGATCTAGCTAGTAGGGCATATGGTGTCCAAAAAAGGATCAAAATCCACGTCCCATTACCGCGCGTCCCATTACCCGCGCGTCCATCCGATTAACCGGCCCATTACCGATCGTCCCATTAAAAAAATTAAAAATCTAGCTAAAAAGGTCCTTTCTTGTCAAAAAAGAAAAGGATCTAGCTAGTAGGGCATATGGTGTCCAAAAAAGGATCAAAATACGCGTCCCATTACCGCGCGTACAATTACCGCGCCTCCCATTACCGGTCGTCCCATTACCGCGCGTCCTATTACCGCGCATCCCATTACCGCCGTCCATTACCGCGTCCCATTACGCGTCCATTACCCGCGCTCCCATAACTGGTGTCCCATTAGCTCCACGCGTTCCATTACCGCGCGTCCATTACCGCCGTCGCCATTACCGGCGTCGCTATTACCATTGAGATCAAAAACCACTAAAAAGGTCCTTTTTGTCAAAGATATAAAAGGGCCCTAGCTGTCCGCATTACCGCGCGTCCCATTACCCCGCGTCCATACCAGGTCATAACCTGAGTCCCATTACCGCGCCTCCCATTACCGGTCGTCCCATTACCGCGCGTCCCATTACCGCGCGTCCCATTACCGCGCGTCCCATTACCGCGCGTCCCATTACCGCTCGTCCCATTACCGCTCGTCCCATTACCGCGCGTCATTACGCGCGTCCCCATTACTCTGTGTCCAGTCTAGCGAGTCATTACAGCCGTCCCATTACCGCGCGTCGTACCGCGCGTCCATTACCGCGCGTCCCATTACCGGTCGTCCCATTACCGCTCGTCCCATTACCGCGCGTCCCATTACCGCGCGTCCCATTACCCCGCGTCCCATTACCCCGCGTCCCATTACCGCGCGTCCCATTACCGCGCGTCCCATTACCGGTCGTCCCATTACCGCTCGTCCAATTACCGCTCGTCCCATTACCGCGCGTCCCATTACCGCGCGTCCCATTACCCGCGCGTCCATTACCGCGCGTCCCATTACCCCGCGTCCCATTACCCCGCGTCCCATTACCGCGCGTCCATTACCGCGCGTCCCATTACCGCGCGTCCCATTACTGGTCGTCACATTACCGCGCCTCCCATTACCGGTCGTCCCATTACCGCGCGTCCCATTACCGCGCGTCCAATTACCGCGCCTCCCATTACCGCTCGTCCCATTACCGCGCGTCCCATTACCCCAAGTCCCATTACCGCGCGTCCCTTTAACCGCGTCCCATTACCGCACGTCCCATTACCGCTCGTCCTATTACCGCGCATCCCATAAAAAAAAAATTAAAAATCTAGCAAAAAAGGTCCTTTTTTGTCATTAAGCTACAAAATTCAGTTAATAGGGCCCTTACCGCTCGTCCCATTACTGCGCGTCCCATTACCGCGCATCCCATTACCGCGCGTCCCATTACCGCTCGTCCCATTACCGCGCGTCCCATTGAAAAAATGATAAATCTAGCTAAAAAGGTCCTTTTTTGTCAAAAAAGAAAAGAATCTAGCTAGTAGGTCATATGGTGTCAAAAAAGGATCAAAATCCACGTCCCATTACCGCTTCTCCCATTACAGCGCGTCCCATTACCCCGCGTCCCATTACCGAGCCTCCCTTTAACCTGAGTCCCATTACCACGCGTCCCGTTACCGGTCGTCCCATTACCGATCGTCCCATTACCGCGCGTCCCATTACCGCTCGTCCCATTACCGCGCGTCCAATTACCGCGCCTCCCATTACCGGTCGTCCCATTACCGCGCGTCCCATTACCCCAAGTCTCTTTACCGCGCGTCCCATTAACCCGCGTCCCATTATCGCACGTCCCATTAACGCTCGTCCTATTACCGCGCGTCCATAAAAAAATTAAAAATCTAGCAAAAAAGGTCCTTTTTTGTCATTAAGCTACAAAATTCAGTGAAAAGGGCCCTTACCGCTCGTCCCATTACTGCGCGTCCCATTACCGCTCATCCCATTACCGCGCGTAACATTACCGCTCGTCCCATTACCGCGCGTCCCATTACCCCAAGTCTCATTACCGCGCGTCCCATTACCCCGCGTCCCATTACCGAGCGTCCCTTTAACCTGAGTCCCATTACCGCGCGTCCCATTACCGGTCGTCCCATTACCGATCGTCCCATTACCGCGCGTCCCATTACCGCGCGTCCCATTACCGCGCGTCCCATTACCCCGCGTCCCATTACCCCGCGTCCCATTACCGCGCGTCCCATTAAAAAAATTAAAAATCTAGAAAAAAAGGTCCTTTTTTGTCAAAGAAGAAAAGGATCTAGCTAGTAGGGCATATGGTGTCCAAAAAGGATCAAAATCCACTTCCCATTACCGCTTCTCCCATTACCGTGCGTCCCATTACCGAGCGTCCCTTTAACCTGAATCCCATTACCGCGCGTCCCATTACCGGTCGTCCCATTACCGATCGTCCAATTACCGTGCGTCCTATTACCGCGCGTCCCATTAAAAAATATTAAAAATCTAGCAAAAAAGGTCCTTTTTTGTCAACAAAGAAAAGGATCTAGCTAGTAGGGCATATGGTGTCCAAAAAAGGATCACAATCCACTTCCCATAACCGCGCGTCCCATTACCGCGCGTCCCATTAAAAAAATTAAAAATCTAGCAAAAAAGGTAATTTTTAGTCAAAGAAGAAAAGGATCTAGCTAGTAGGGCATATGGTGTCCAAAAAGTATCAAAATCCACGTCCCATTACCGCTTGTCCCATTACCGCGCGCCCCATTACCCCGCGTCCCATTACCGCTCGTCCCATTACCGCGCGTTCCATTACCGGACGTCCCATTACCGCGCGTTCCATTACCGCTAGTCCCATTAAAAAAAATTAAAAATCTGGCAAAAAAGGTCCTTTTTTGTCAAAGAAGAAATGGATCTAGCTAGTGTCAAAAAAGGATCAAAATCCACGTCTCATTACCCCGCGTCCCATTACCGGTCGTCCCATTACCGCGCGTTCCATTTTCGGTCGTCCCATTACCGCTCGTCCCATTACCGCGCGTTCCATTACCGGTCGTCCCATTACCGATCGTCCCATTACCGCGCGTCCCATTAAAAAATATTAAAAATCTAGGAAAAAAGGTCCTTTTTTGTCAACAAAGAAAAGGATCTAGCTAGTAGGGCATATGGTATCCAAAAAAGGATCACAATCCACTTCCCATAACCGCGCGTCCCATTACCGCTCGTCCCATTACCGCGCGTTCCATTACCGGTCGTCCCATTACCGCGCGTTCCATTACCGCGCGTCCCATTAAAAAAAATTAAAAATCTGGCAAAAAAGGTCCTTTTTTGTCAAAGAAGAAATGGATCTAGCTAGTAGGTCATATGGTGTCAAAAAAGGATCAAAATCCAATTCCATTACCGCGCGTCCCATTACCGCGCGTTCCATTACCGCGCGTCACATTACCCTGCGTCCCATTACCGCGCGTCCCATTAAAAAAAATTAAACATCTAGAAAAAAAGGTCCTTTTTTGTCAAAGAAGAAAAGGATCTAGCTAGTAGGGCATATTGTGTCCAAAAAGGATCAAAATCCACGTCCCATTACCGCTTGTCCCATTACCGCGCGTCCCATTACCCCGCGTCCCATTACCGAGCGTCCCTTTAACCTGAGTCCCATTACCGCGCGTCCCATTACCGATCGTCCAATTACCGTGCGTCCTATTACCGCGCGTCCCATTAAAAAAAACTAAAAATCTGGTAAAAAAGGTCCTTTTTTGTCAAAAAAGAAAAGAATCTAGCTAGTAGGTCATATGGTGTCAAAAAAGGATCAAAATCCACGTCCCATTACCGCGCGTCCCATTACCGCGCGTTCCTTTACCGCGCGTCCCATTACCGCGCGTCCCATTACCGCGCGTCCCATTACCCCGCGTCCCATTACCGAGCGTCCCTTTAACCTGAGTCCCATTACCACGCGTCCCGTTACCGGTCGTCCTATTACCGATCGTCCCATTACCGCGCGTCCCATTACCCCAAGTCTCATTACCGAGCGTCCCATTACCCCGCGTCCCATTACCGAGCGTCCATTTAACCTGAGTCCCATTACCGCGCGTCCCATTACCGGTCGTCCCATTACCGATCGTCCCATTACCGCGCGTCCCATTACCGCGCGTCCCATTACCGCGCGTCCCATTACCGGTCGTCCCATTACCGATCGTCCCATTACCGTGCGTCCTATTACCGCGCGTCCCATTAAAAAAAAACTAAAAATCTGGTAAAAAAGGTCCTGTGTCAAAAAAGAAAAGAA
>JAGWEN010001625.1:0-21075 GCA_018703685.1 Orius laevigatus
AAATACTTCGAAGTCGAGGTTTTAGTAGGTGATTTTTTGTCTCGAAATACTTCGAAGTCGAGGTTTTAGGAGGTGATTTTTTGTCTCGAAATATTTCGAAGTCGAGGTTTTAGTAGGTGATTTTTTGTCTCGAAATACTACGAAGTCGAGGTTTTAGTAGGTGATTTTTTGTCTCGAAATACTTCGAAGTCGAGGTTTTAGTAGGTGATTTTTTGTCTCGAAATACTTCGAAGTCGAGGTTTTAGTAGGCGATTTTTTGTCTCGAAATACTTCGAAGTCTAGGTTTTAGGAGGTGATTTTTTGTCTAGAAAGACTTCGATGTTGAGGTCTTAGGAGTTGATTTTTCGTCTCGTAAAACCGTTTTGAGAGTAATTTTTTCGTTGAAATCGAGGTTTTGAGAGTGATTTTTTCGTCGAAATCGAAATTTTGAGAGTGAATTTTGGTCGAAATCGAGGTTTTGAGTGATTTTTTCGTCGAAATCGAGGTTTTGAGAGTCTCCCCAGGTAAAAAAGATCGCCTATAGTACGGATTTTAGAACATAAGGTGCTGGTGTCGACTCCCCCCGGAAACCCTGTACCTATCCCTACCATGACTGCTGTCTCTCTTGTGTGCTATGTAGGGATGGGTTGGAATGTAACAACCTGTTACTTTGTCACAGTGACAGGAGAGTAGCAGTGACACTAAACTGTGACAACCAAAAAGTAACAGGTACTCAGTCACAGGTTGGTCTCAGGCGAGAACAAAATCTTGTCTTGTCACCAATGCTACCGATGTCGTCACCTGTTCCTTCAGTGACTCAGTCGCATGTTGGAGCAGTTAACCTATTTTTTTTTCTTTCTTCACACCTCGGGGCTCAGGCTATGACTTGTGATTTAACTGTTACGTACCTACTTTTTATTTTTAAATAAAATTAAGATTTTTTTTTTTTAATGCAAGTACTGGAAAAAAAATTCAGGAATAAAATAAACTAAAAACAGTTTTAGAATTTTTATTTTATTCAAAAATTTTTTAAAAAATAAGTTTTTTTACATTTTCCGACTTGGGACGGTTCTAACCGAGTTGGGGTTCCAAGGAACAACTGTGACAAAGTCACAGATAAAAGTAACAGGTTTCAAAAAGTAACAGGAGCAGGTCGGACCTGTGACAGAAAAAAGCTGTCACAGCCCATCTCTGGTGCTATGACTTCTTTTCTTTAGGAATGACGACACTAGCGCTTTGGCGCTTGGGTTTCCAACTTTTGAACTAAAACGGGAAACTTTTCCTTTCCATTGACTCCTTCCCCCCTGGTTTCAACTTTCAAACAAGTGGAAGGTTTCAAACAACACTGACGAACGTCGATAAGGATAACCGGTAAGAATTAAAATTCAACGTCGAAAAAGTTCAAACATATGTTTTATTTGAAATAAAAACTTTTTGTTTAACTTGAGATCGTTTTCCGTCTTACAGATCGTCCATTCTTCTTTTTCATTCATTTCAAAATGAATGTCGAATGCGGTATTTGTAAGGATACGTATGTCAACTTTCAAAATTTGACTGCGGCCCCTTGTGGACATGTTTTCCACGAAGCATGCATCTCCAACTGGCTCAACATGGGGTAAAAAATTGGCCCGATTTGGGCATTTGGATTAATTGTTTTTTTTTCTTCAGGACACGCACTTGTCCTCAGTGCAGGAAGCCAACGTCGAAGAAATCTGCACTCAAGCTTTTTTTCGATCAGGTCGAACCCGACGAGGATACGCCTGAAGACGTCGCTTCACTTGTCGGACGAAATAACTGCCTCAAAAGCGAAGTGATGACGTTGAAAAGCGAGGTCTCCATTCTTCATGAGAAGTTAATCACTGCTAATGACCAAGTGGAAGGCATCAAGTAATCGATAGTTCATGATAAACCACCTTCATACCGACCAAATCATCCAAACAACTTAAACCAGCCAAACTGCTTAACCACCTAAACCAGAAAAACTGCGTAAACCATATAAAATTGCCCAAACAAGCCAAAACCGCGTAAACCATCCAAACTGCCCATACCAGATAAACTGTGTAAACCATCCAAAATTGCCCCAACGAGAAAAACTGCGTAAACCATCCCAAACCGCCCACACCAGAAAAACTGCGTAGACCATCCAAGGTTGAGTCTTGGCTATTGGGAACTTCATATGGGAATTGTGGTGGGGATAGAGGCGGGGTGGGTGGGCAAGCGGCCCACATGCCAGGGGAAATACGGAACGGTAACATTCAAACCGTGATCAGGGAGCAGTGAACGGTGAATTCAGAACGCATAAATTAGAATTATTACGCGATTTAAGCTTTTAATTGATAATAGCCAAGACTCAACCATCATACATAACTACCCGAATGAGAAAAACTGCGTAAACCATCCAAAACCGCCCAAACCAGAAAAACTGCGTAGACCATCCAAAACCGCCCAAACGAGAAAAACTGCACAAACCATCCAAAACTGCCCGAATCAGATAAAATGCATAAACCATCCAAAACTGCCCAAACCAGAAAATTGCATAAACCATCCAAAACCGCCCAAACCAGAAAAACTGCGTAAACCATCCAAAACTGCCCAAACCAGAAAAACTGCATAAACCATCCAAAACCGCCAACCTTTGGCCTTCATGATTTTCTCTGTGAAGGTGATCGTGGCATTCCAGGCTTCCTTGCTGTCTGCTATCCTCATCCAGTCCGGGTTAGACGTGTTCATGTTCGTCTGAATGAACCAGGCCCAAACAAGAAAAACTGCATAAACCAGCTAAACCATCCAAAAACTGCCCAAACCGTCTAAATCAGCAAAACCACTTAACACGCCCAATCAGTAAAACTATTTGAACCAGCTAAATCACACATGCCGCTTAAACCAACAAATAACCCCAAATCGGCAAAATCACCCCAAAATAGCGAAACGACAAAATTTTCTCATTCCTTGACTAATAATAATAAATAATAATTATTATTATTATTTATCATGTATTTATTTTTTATATATTTGTTTATTTTAGATCGTTGTTTATTGAATCGGAGCAAAAAAGCACCAGACTCGAGCGCGAAGCCCTTTTTATGCTTTCAAAGGCAAAACAGTCAGACAAGTTGAAGAAGGAATTAAGCGATATGAAAAAACTGTATGAAATGGCAAGGGGTGAAAACGAGAGGTTGAAAAGGTACAAAGTTTCTTGCTATTTCATTGCTCAGATTGGTTAATTTCTCTATTTACTACTGCATACCAAATCCAGCATCTTTTTTTTTTTTTTCCACTCCAAAATCATAATTTTTTACTTAGTTTCAGACAGTTGAATACGAGCAACATGGAGGAACCTGAATTGAGAGAGCTGAGTAATTCGCTCACGAAAGAAGATCTTGTCGAACTCGTTTGTTCAAGCAAAAGGTTCACTTAATCCTTAACCCAGAGTCGATTTTGACCTCAAGTCCTTTTCAGAGAGCAAAAAAAGCTCATTCGGAGCGAATGTTCGTTGGCAAGCGACTTAAGATCGGTCAATCGAGAAAATACAAATTTGCTCATAAAAATTCAAAAGTTGGAAAGTACCAACAGCATGCTTCAACAGATAGTCGAGTAATTCAATTAATTTTCTTAGGTTTTATAAATTTTTTATTATTTTTAAGCGGTTACAAAGAAAGACGTCAATCCAGTCCTTTGAGTGACTTACCGCAGCGGTTTTTTGACAAGTCCTTCGATCCCTATGGCTCTTTCTTCTTCGAAACCGATGAAGAGAATGAAGCTCCTTCTAATAATAACACTCCAGAGACAATAAAGTAATTATTTTTAAACTTTTTTTTGTTTTATAAATATTTTGAAGAAGCCGCCAAGAGGAGCCTGTCCCTTCTACGAGCAGACAATCAGGATCTTCCTTCATACTGTCTTCTCCTAAATTGAAGGTAAATCTCCCTCATTTTAGTAAAGTGAAAAAACATTTATTTTTAGTTGTCTACCGAATACAAGGAAAAGAAATTGATGGGACCGAAACCTTCGATATTTAAGCCAGCAAGAGTTAAAAAGTTGGAAAACGTTGTACGGGCTTCTTCTGATGTCGCTCCGGTATTTTACAACGGCCTTGGCGGGACGTCGAGATTGGAAACCTTTCCTAAACTCCGCCCATGCAAGATTGTTACTAACAAAAAAAACAAGAAATAGTCATTTCTCCCTTTATCCAAAAATGCTGTGATCCCCCTTTGTTTAAGTTTATTTATGTTCATTAAATTATCGTGATAATTTTTAATTGGTTTCTATTTATTTTTGTATTTCCTAAATACAAACCCTATATTTTGACGATGGAAATCGATTCTATTCGCCATTTCTAGAGGGTACCTAATGTCCAAAAATCGAGGTAAAAAGGGCCCCTAGTAAACACTTTTTATACAACAAGGATCAAAAATCAAGCTGAAGAGGTCCTTGTGTCCAAAAAGGATTACTACAAAAAAAAATCGAGGTGAAAATGGCCTCTAGTGTGCTAAAAATATTTTTAAAAAATCAAGGTAAAAATGGCTCCTAAAAGAGTCTTAAAAGGATAAAAGAATTCAAGCCAAAAACTTAAAAAGGTCTTTTTCAGTAAAGGAACACAATTTGGTTAAAAGGGCCCTTAGTGCAAAAAAAAAGCCAAATTTTCGGTTAAAAACCTCAAAAACATAGTTTCAAGAGAAATTTTTTTGTCAAAAACCTTAAAATCAAGGTTTTAAGAGACAATTTTTTGTCAAAAAAACCTCAAAAGCAAGGTTTTTAGAGTCAATTTCTCGTCAAATCCTCAAAACAACATTAATGAAGACGAATTTTCGTTAGGAAAAAAACCTTAAAATCAACTTTGAAGAGGCAATTTTTCGTCAAAAACATGGTTTTAAGTCCCAATTTTTTGTCAAAAAGCTAAAATTCAACATTCATAATTGTCCAGTCAATCTAAGCCTGGGGGTAAAAGAAAAGGTAGGCCCCCTGATTAACCACAAAAAAGTCCCCTACCGAAACCCGTAGGGAATTCAATTTCCATTTAAAATCAACTATCGAGAATCAATTAACGACCAACAGGTTGGGGTGGGGGTAAATTTCAAAATACTCAAAAAAATTCAGTCAAAAAATTTTATTGAAAAAATTCAAATTTCAAAAAATGGTATAAATACAAAATTAAAGAGTATTAAATTTTTTCACAAATTTTGACCTAGTAAGATTTTTTGTAGGACCAAACGTATCTGAGCTACCTGGCGACAGGTCCTTCTGGGGTTAGAATTGTGTTTTTTAAATTTACCCCCACCCCTACATGTTGATCGTTAATTATTGATTCTCGATAGTTGATTTTAATTGGAAATTGAATTCTCTACAACGTTTACTTAGTACGCTTTTTTGATAGGATATCCCCTTCCTTGATTTTTTCCAACTTTCCTAAAATCTGACTTTTTTCATAGGAAAAACTCGAAAATCCAGCTTTTTGTCGCCTCGTAGCTCAGGAACGGTTGGTCTTACAAAAAATCTTATTAAATCAAATTTGCAGAAAATTTTATAGGCTTTAATTATGTTTTTATAAATTTTTTTTGAAATTTCAATTTTTAAATGAAATTTTGTTTTTAATTTTTTGAAATTTACCCCCACCCCTGCCTATTGATCGTTAATTGCTTTCAGAGAGTTGGTTTTTAAAGGTAATTGAATTCTCTACAACTTTTATTAAGTACACTTTTTTGATTACATGACGTCTTTCTGTCCTTTAGAGGTCAAAAAGAAAAGCCCGGTTTTTTTGCGACCTCGTAGCTCAGAAACGTTAGGTCCTACGAAAAAATCATATTAGTTTAAAATTATAGAAAATTTAATTATCTTTAATTTTTTACTAAAACTTATTTCGCCTACGACTAACGGTTTTCGAGATATTGCAGAAAAAACGAAAAGATCACCTAAAAAACGCTCTAGACACTTTACCCTACGGGTTACGGTAGGGGACTTTTTTGTGGTTAATCAGGGGACCTACCCCTACAAATTTCCGTGGATAAACAAAATACCTTTTTTTTTACCCCCAGGCTTAGATTGACTGGACTAAAAGGTGTGTTTAGTCTATGAAATAAGTAACCTAGGTTACTCGGTGACGCTTCGTGCTTTTTCCGGTGTCGATCAGCTGTCGAGATGACCACGTGGGCGTCGTTTGTCCTTGAACCTCCTTGAACCGGTAGAAAGAGGTAACTATCTTGTTATAATTCTCGCTCAGCCCTGTCTTCCACACCTCGTTTTTTGTCCTTCCGCTGTACTTTCAAAAAAACGTTTTTATCGCCCAATTTGAGTATTTAATCCTTGATAATCATAAAAGTCGAAGGATTGTTGAGAATTCGATCTTGAGAAGGTAAACACATTCTAGTTCTCCGATGGAATAATTCGCCTTTTTCAGAGAATTGAAATGGAGAAAAAAGGTGAATTCAAATCTTGCCTTTTCCTCGCTTTCGACTTGGACCTCACTGGGAACAAGCTGATTGATGAGATGACCAACATCGGCGTCTATGGGGTCGACGAGCAAACTAGATTCAGGCAATACGTCATCCCTCATCGGAACATCAACATTTTTGCTACGAGACGTTCTCTCCTCAAGACTGCCAACATTCATGAATTCAGGGTCGTCAAAGATTGCATCACCAGAAGGGTATGGACACATTTATTAGCACGCTCTCCCCCTCTTTCCTTTCCTCTTGAGGTAGGCCATCTACCTGCTCTAAAAGACCTGCCAGTTTAAGGTGTTCTCGACAATCCGCAATGTCAAAGAATATCCACAAGTTTCCTTAACCAGTCTACAGTTTTATCTCCATCGTTCTAAAAGAAATGGCAACTCAATGCTCTGCCAATGTCCAACCATCAATGGGACACTCGTCTTAAAATTGTTTGAAAGTTCTCCTTTGGCAAACATTTTTTGGTTGTTTTTTGATACAATCTTAAAATTTTTTCAGAATTTTCCTTAATATCGTGGTTTTTACGTTCAAATATGATTATGATAGTGTTGTTGTCTATAGATAGTTCTGCTTATCTGCTGAAGATTCAATTTCTTTTATGTCGGCCTCAAGGACTAAAGGTGGAAAGATTTCGGCTTTTTTCTTCTATACATGTTGTCCTTGACTACCCCACCCCCACCACCTTTCGCTAGATTATGGAAATCCTGATAGACTACTGATCTTCCGTTAATTCCTGTGTAGCCTATAGACCTGCATAACTTGTTGAAGGACCTGTATAACCTGTACAAGGACCAGTATAACCTTAAAAGGACCGGTATGACCTGTATAAGGACCAGTATAACCTGTACAAGGACCTGTAAAACCTGTTTAGGGACCTATCTGTATAACGACCTGTATGTCTGTGTTAAGACCTGTACAAGGACCAGTATAACCTTTTCAAGGACCCTTATAACCTTACAAAGACCGGTATAACCTGTATAAGGACCAGTAGATCCTGTACTAGGGCCAGTAAAACCTTTTTAAGGACCTGTGTAAGTTTGTATTAGGACCTGTATATCTGTATCAGGCCTGTATATCTGTATTAGGACCTGTATATCCATTATAAGGACCAGTATTACCCACACTAACGACTTCGCCACACTACGCTTCTCTATATCTGTTTAAGGACCTGTATAACCTGTACAAAGACATGTATAACCTGTACTAGGGCCTGAGAAATGCTTGAAATCACGCAAAACTGGTCATCGTTACTTAGAGTTGCCACTTCCCTCCAGTCAAGCTCGGGCTAATATTTTTGAAGAATAATTTCATAATTCCTGTCCTAATTTGTAGGCTTTTGTGATTAATAAGATTAATTTAATTTAAAAATTTTTTTCTTTCTTTCTATAGGCTGTGAAGACGAAGACGGAAATCTTCGCCCTGTTCGACTTTTTGAACTTCTTGGAGTCTTTAGATGCCAAGAAAAACGGCATTTGCTTAATGCATTTCGAGTCTTCAAAACTGATCCCTTTCATCTTACTCGATGCTCTTCGCAGGTATTTTTATTACCGTATTATCTATGTTCAGTCTAATTGTGATACTTACTGTCGATCATGATTTTCAGATACAAGCTTCTCGAACGTTTCAACAAAGTCGTCAAGGGTTTCGCCGACTGCCATGATTTCGTGAAGGAAAACTGCGCTTCAAGCATTCCGAACTTCACGCTTCGCACTTTAGTCAAAATTTTGCTCAATCGCGAAAACGAGAAATTCCACGATGCTTTTGAAAGATCAAAACTAATATACGAAGTAATAAATTTAGAAAACGATTTTATCATTAATATTGAATTTTAGATCGTTACCCATCTCAGCGAAGGAGAGAGCCAAAACAAACTCCAAGATTTGGCGAACGGAGTTTGCCCGTTTGTTAAAAGTGTCGACGAGGTCGAACTTGAGCTATCGAATATGAAAGAGTTCCTTCAAAAGCAATATGCATTAACGCCGATTTTCTTGAGCCGATTCAAGGAATCAAGCCTTCGCCTTAAGGCCCTTCAACTCCGCAAGCTTTTGACAACGACTGATGTAACTTATGAGACTCTTAAAGCGTCATTTGAAGCGGTAACGATTTTATCGAACTTTCTATATGATGATAATTTTGTGTTTTTCAGAAAAATGACATGTCCGAATTATTAAAAGCTAAATTAGGAGAAGCTGCGACTGAAAACGATACCGCTGAACTTGTTCAAGTCATCAATGCACATTTTGAAAAAGGACCTGAAGAAGAAATGAAAGCGGATCGATTTGCGAGGTCTAGGTTCTCGAGGCGAAAATCGAGTGGCCCCAACCAGACTGGAGCCGCCAAGACTGAAGAAGTCGATACTGCCGAATTGGCTAAACCTCAGACTGATGAAAACAAAGAAGTTACCATTAAGGAGTCGACATCAGAGGTTAAAGTCGAATCGTCGCCCAAACCGGAAACCGAAAAGTTGACGAAAGCCGAAGTTTCTCCCAAACCTAAGGCAGACACTGCTGCGAAATCGCCTAAAATTGATGTTCCTTCCAAACCAAAGTCTGAGTCGCCCAAAAAAATTGCGAATTCTCCGAAACCGAAAAAATCTGTTGAGCCAAAACCAAAATCTGCAGAACCAAAACAGAAATCCGCTGATGTGAAATCGAACTCCCCCGATGGTAAATCGAAATCGTCTGAACTGAAACCCAAATCCGCTGATCCAAAACCCAAATCCGCTGATCCAAAACCCAAATCCGCTGATCCAAAACCCAAATCCACAGATCAGAAAGCCAAATCCGCTGACCCCAAAGCCAAATCCGCAGAGCCGAATCAAAAAGACTCGTCCAAACAGCCGAAAAACGACTCTCCGGCTAAATCGTCTGATCCGTCTATACCGACCCCATCAGATTCGCCTCAACCTCCCAAGGATTCCTCAGCGAATTCCTCCAAAGAGAAACCAGCCCCAAAACCGAAAAGTGTCAAAGCCCCTTTAAAAGCTGGCAAAAAGGCCAAAGTAACCACTGCGGATCCATCGACTCCTCAGGCTTCTATTCCTCCCACCGCCCCCTCCACCGTCTAAACTCGACTTCATAAATATGGACGAAATGAGTGCCATTAGTCAACTTGTGATACTGCGTGATGTGAATTTAATTTTAAAAAATATATTATAAATAGAGTTTTTTAACTATAACAAATTTTCTATTTAGTTTTTATAAAATAGAAACTAGCCAAATTATTTTTATAAAACATTCATCCAGATTGCAGTTTTTGTCACATCGGTACATATCACAATCTCCCTTTTGAATTTATTTTAATTTTTGCTAATAATTTAAGTCAGCCTTTTCATTATTTTGTTTAAAAAATCGGGTTCAATTCTTATTCCATTTATATAAAAAGAAATTTTTTAGTCCTCTTTTGTTGTGCAATAACAACGAGTTTTATGTTTTTTTTTTTCTCTCTCAAAATTAAAAAGGTTTTCTTTTCTTTTTTTTATATTTATAAAAAATATTTTGTTTTATTTACGTTCGAAATTGTATTGATCAAACTATTATTTTCATTTTATGAGAATGATTTATTATAATTTGTTCAATAAAAGGAGAGTTTTTTTTAATTACTTTCATTTTTTTGATGATGTGGATGTGTTTTTGTGCAGATCCATGTTGAAAAGGTTTTTATTTTTAATTTTAACTTATAAGCAGGTTTGCTTTATGACTTAAAATATGTAACGTGGTTACCAAATTTGAAGTTTAAATATACTTTTTTAATGAGAATTGTTCTTTATTTTGACCTTTTTAATTCAATGAGTTCAACTGTTGAAATCAATTTTCTTAAATGAGTGGAAAAGGTTTGATGTCGCCATGGCGACGAGGTGTTTATTCTCTGGTGAGATAGTCATGGAAAAAAGGCTTAGGAAGGCGAGTCTCACTCAAGCTTTGGCCAAACAGGTCCTAGAACAGGCCCACGTCTTGGAACAATTGGCCAAAAGGAAGAAAGAAGCGAGTGAAGTAAGTAGATCATTGAAATTATGAAGAAAAAAAAAGTGTTTCCTTATGAAGAAAATCCTTGGGTTTCCTTGAAAACCATGCATAAGGATCATTATAACATGTACAAGGACCATTACAACCTGTATAAGGACCAGCATAAGGATCATTATAACCTCTATAAGGACCATTATAACCTGTACAAGGACCAGCATTACCTGTACAAGGACCAGCATTACCTGTACAAGGACCAGCATTACCTGTACAAGGACCAGCATTACCTGTACAAGGACCAGCATTACCTGTACAAGGACCAGCATTACCTGTATAAGGATCAGCATAACCTGTATAAGGACCAATATAACCCTGTATAAGGACCAGCATAAGCTGTACAAGGACCAATATAACCTGTATAGGTACCATTATAATCTGTATAAGGATCATTTTAACTTCTATAAGGACCATTATAACCTGTATCCTTACCAGCATAACCTGTACAAGGACCTGTATGTGGACCTTTATAACCTGCATTAGGCCCTGTAACCAGTATAAGGAACCGTATAATAACCATTCTATCTAATAATCAGTTCATGGAAAATACCATTTGATGGCATTTTTCTTGAGAAAAGAGGAAATCTGGATTACAGGAGATACCACTGAGAAAAGGGTACACATTCCGACTAGAATCGTTGAACCCATTCAAACCAGAGCCTGTTTACAAAATAATGGAAGAAGTGATCAACGAAGGGATGGAAAGCTTTTATTACAATCCGAAAGAAGCGACCGATCTGTGCAGGAAGCTTGCGTTCGAAATAAGAAAAAAAGTCAAAATGCTCAACTTTGAACGGTAAACAATCAAAAAGCCAAGCTACTATTTGCACACAGATACAAGTTAATCTGCGGAGTCGAAATCGTCCAGAAGAACCTACAAGGAATCCGATCGATTTGCTCTTTCCTCTGGGATCCAGAAAGAGACAACCTTTGCATTTTCAAGTTCGACAAATTCGATTTATTTGTCGTCGCATACGTTTTTGCAGTGTATCATGAATGATAAATTTTCTTCATTTTTTTAAATTTTGAGGTTATAAATAAAATCATCAACTCGTTGTTTACATAATTTATTTTTCTCTTACAACTGTATGACTATATTTATCAATTAATATACACAACTTAGCAACACACACAAAAAGAAGAAAAAAAAAACCTTTATGGTACTTTAAAAATAGAGAAAAATTAACAAGAAGGTAATATTTATCCCCTTTTGAATCTTTACTGTTTATGAGAAAAATTTAATAAAACAAGGTTAGTGGGTAAAAATTTAGGCGTGTGAATATAACATGATTTATGTAAAATTATTAAAAACGATAACATCGAAACGAACTAATAGCTAAGAAAAGAAGAAAAGATACTTAAATATTACTCACTCAATTATGTATAAGTAATTAATGAATTCCTCACAAGAAAAAAAAATATGATTATATTATTACTTATTATATTTATTTCATTTTTTTTTTTTTTAATTTTTCAATTCGACATTTTATTTACAAAAATCAACCTTATAATATATTTTATAAAACTATATAATTGGGGGAATGGGATATTGTGAAGAAATGCTTAAACAGTGAAAAATTAAGTTTATAACAAAAAAAAAGCAAGTCGGAAATGAAAGATATTTCTTATTTTCAGTTCGATTGCTTTTAAAATAACCGTTAACAAAATAGAAAACTCATAAAAATTAACAAAAAATAGAATTTAAAATGGACTGAGTCAGACCTTTAAGGGCACAGCAAACGAACAATTTTTCTTCTTTTAGCTTTTTAGGCATTGGTTTCGTTCGTTTACTCGACCTACAAGTTAAAACCACCGGAATCATAAAAATTAAGTTTTATCGGTGAAATAAACAATTTTTCGAAAATTGAACCTTCGTGGACTAGAAATAAAGTACGATTTTAAAACGAAAGAAGAAAAAAGTAGGTCTGACAATGACAGGGACTTGGCAAAGTAAAATTGAAACCACTCAGTCAATACAACAGCATCAGTTCATTACTAACTTACATTGGAAGCTCCAATTCTACGAAGAAAAAGACAAAAAAAAAAAAAGTGCAATAATGAAAACTATTGTCTTTCACATTAGAGAGAGAAAGAAAAAAAAATCCTCTAAAAATATTCTTTCGACAATTTAGAGAAAAAAGAACAAAAACTACACCAAATGGGGGAAAAAAACGAGAATATTTAAACGCTAATACCCTTTTTATACACCTTAAGACTAACCCCGATACCAATAAAAGAAGAAAATTAAAAAAAAAAAAAAAATTTAAATCGCTCAAGATGTTTTAAAATATTGTTTTTTTATAGAATGGAGAGGGGAAAAAATCGTTTATATACAGCATATCAAAATGTAAGTTTTCGGTTTTTTGATAACAATGTATAAAACATCTTGATGACGAAAAACATCGTTTTCACTCCTTAAAATAACCTGAGATTATCATGACTTGACACCTCAAGGGACATTTGTCATTGTGATTTCTAAACGACAAAATTTTAAAAAGAATAAGGCAATTTTGTTAAAATTATCAATTTACAAGAACACATTAGCTTTTGATATGTAAAAAAAAATTCTTTTGTATTTCTCTATATGAGTAATACACATCAAAACGAAAGAAGAAAAAAAAGGTAAAGTATTTACAAATTGGGCAAATCAAGGTGTGCGGTGGCTCTTTAAAAAAAACCCACCTTATATTATAATAATCAAATGCAATACTAGAAAATATTAACATAAAATTTTTATATACCTACCTATTGCCTTGAGCGTTTGATACACTTTAAAATATATATAGGATATATATTTATAACATTTTTTTCTCTCTTAACTCACTAATTAACAAAACGGTAACAAATAGTCTCAGTTTCTTATTTAGACTCGACATCTATGCCAAAAAAAAAGGAAGAAAAGTTGGAAGCAAGACAACTAATATGGCTTATTAGGAACAAAATCAGAAATTTTTAACAAATATAATTTTTTTTTTTAAATCATCAATCACAAAATCTGTTTTGACAGTCTTGGCCTGAAAATCGAATTTAAACGTTTTTATTGTGGTGTTTGCTTTGACGGCGAGGTTCTTGACTAGAGTACTCCCGTGGTTTCGACTTGAAGTAATCGCAGCCTTATATAAAAAAAAAAAAAAAAAAAAAAAAATTAAAATTGGAAGCTCGATCTCAATTCGTCAAGATATGATTATTATTATTATTTTTTTTTTTTTTCACATAAAACCGTCAATATCTCAAATTACCTTAATAATTTTAAATTTCTGGTGCCAAATTTGGAATCAGCTTTAAATTTTACATTAAAAATGATAGTAGTTTATAAACCTGGAGGAAATTTCAAATTATCAAGGGAATATTAGATTTTAACGGTTTTATGTGAAAAAACGTGTTTGAAAATCTAAACTAATTTAAATTAATTACTTAATGAATCAGCACGGTGACGTCCTGATGACAAAAATCGTCCAGATCCAATAGAACCCGCTCTATTTCTCGACTGCAAATAAGGTTTTTGGACATTTTGAGCGTCATCTTTCTTTTTAATGGTATCGCTCTCGCTCATGCATCGGTTCCTTCGTCGGTCGCTAGGCAACGGACCGCATTTCGTCATCTCTTCGCTCGCCTAACACAAAATGAGTAAAAAAGCTTTACATGATTTTTCTTTCATACTTCACAAACACGGAAATCTTCAATGCTTTTGAATTTGTCGAGGTATCCTTTCAATTTCGGGTCGACGGTCAGAGAAGAACTGTGCTTATAGTACTTCAGAAAAGCCCAAAATTTCTCCAGACCATAAAGTTGACCTAAGAAAAATAATATTTTTTCTAAATAAAACAATAAAACATACCACTTTCATAATCAGCGATTGTCTCCATTTGGAAGTCTTGGTACAATTGCGGCCTGAAAAACTTTTCAAGCCCGTAGCTGAAGTATCTGAACAAACACTCCAATCCATACCTAAAAAAAAAGAAAAAAAAGTAAATAAAATACGAAGAATTTGACGTTTTACCTGAAGCCTTGCTTGGCATCTTCCAGGGCTAAACGTTTGAACTCTTTGTACATATTTTGATTAAAATGTTGTCGCAAAAAGAAAGACCAGAATCTGAAGAGTGTGTTCATTTCTTGAGATTGTCCCGACCCAAGTAGTTTCCTCTCTGGTAAATTAAATAAATCAAAAACTGCTTAAAACCTTAAAAAAGATTACCTTTCAAACACCTTGAGTGATATTTGTGATAAGCATGATGAGTGAAGTTGTTTTCTTTCAACAAAGAATGAGACGGATGTTGGAATGTTGGAATCGAGTTTGGAGTACTTCCAGTTAAAAATCCATCATTGGGACTTGTTCCAGTGCTGCTTCTAAAAAAAGATCAATTAAACTTTTCCGGTTACATTAATCACAAATAATTTTCCGCTTACACAAATAATTTTACGGTTGCAGTAACCACCGGAAATTTTACTATTACTTAACCACTGTAAATTTTATGATTACATTATCCACCGAAAATTTACGATTACAATAATCACTGACACTTTCACGGTTGCAGTAATCACACAAAATTTAATGATTAAGATAATCCTCGAAACTTTTACACAGTAATTGTAAACACAGAAAATTGAACAATTACGTAATCAAAATCGTTGTGCGGTAACTTTACACAATTGCGATTACTTTTTGCCCATCCATGCTAAAAAATAAAAGACTTACGATGTGGAAGTAGTGCGTGGCCTGTGTTCTTTGACGTCCATAATCCATCCAACGTGGTGTTCAACAGGAGGATTCGAGCTGTGCTTCGTTTTCCTTTTAATTCCTCTCTCAGGTCTTTCAGGATCTTTAACGACAGCATAGAATCTGGCAGTTTTCGGCCCACGGTTGTTCCCTTTCTTCGGCGGAGCTTTAGCCTTAGCAGGTGCTTGAGCATCCTAGAATAGAATGAAATAAAACTTGAAGAAAAATTAATTCGGTTACATTTTCATCGTCAGACTGAACTTCGTAATCGTGCGTATTAAGCGAGGGAGGCGGCGGCGGGGGGACTTCCGGATTCGATTTACGAGGGACTTTCGGCGCCATTTTTTCAAAATCTTCAGGAGCAATTACATTTATCGTTTTATAAGATTTGGTGGAAGAACAGCTCTAAAAAACCAAATTAATTTTAAGAGAAGAAAAAATTTTAAAATACCTTTTGATCCCACAAGCTTTCCTCGTAATACTGCAGTCCCAAGTTAATAGCCTGTTCTAAATCCTGCGACATTTTGACACGAGTTGTCCAGTCTCCGGTTCTATCATGCCCGTCGTGTTTTACACCTCGGGAACTCTGTGAAGTCTGTGTAACGATGAGGATTTTGCTGATTTCAGTATCGCTGATTTCATAGTCATCTTCATCATCCGACCATTCGCTGAATTTGTTGATCCTCCCTAGAGGTACGTTATCAAGCTCTTCATCAAACTGGAAATCGAGTTCTTCTCGCGATTCAATGCGATTGTTCATTATTTCGGATTTTGAAGGCTTAGGACCAGACGATTTGGATTTCCTCCTCACCTAGACATTAAAAAAAGTCAATTTTTGCAAGGTTAAATTGCAAGAATGTCCTATAATTACCTCTTTCCATTTGTTTTCTCCTTTGTCAGCAGTTTCGGAAGCATCTTTTGATGTTTTGTCGACCTTATCATCCTTTGTAACTGAGGGCAAGCTTGACATCTTGTTTTTTTCATTTTCGATCTCTTCTGGAGAAAATAGACATTTAAATGATTTGAATTTAATAGAGTATTGGAATACCATTGATTTTTTCCTGGATCGATTGGATCGGTATGAATTCAGGCACGTCGGGGTTTAAATTCTCGTTTCCGATGTTATAAGTGACATCAGGAGGCGGTACCACAGGTAAAGGGAAAATGCTATTTTTCACAACTGGGGTTTTCTGAACGGCTGCAGGAATTTGAATCATGGGAGGGCCAAGGGGATGCATCGCCAAAGGATGGAGAGCAGTCATGAAAATCGGATTGCCGACTGTATCAGGTACAGGCCACTTTGTCGGGTTTATTTTCGTCCTCACCTATATAAGAATGAATTTATTGAGTTCATAAATAAAATAAAAATTTGTACCTTATAGTTGTCAACGACATCTAATTGGTCTGATGAATTAACCGCCTTGATGATCTTAGAAATGTCTGAAGTGAGCGCTCGAACTCGATGGAATGAGGCGATTAGAGTGATAGGGATGAAACCGAATTTGTCCATTTTTCTCCGCATAAACAAATCTTTCATGAGGTTCTCCTCCGAGAAGTAATACTCGCTAAAAACAAAATCATAATTTCTTTAACTAAAATGTTGTCGTACATTTGGTTGCGGAGATATTCAGTGAGTGTTGGATCATCCAGATTTCTGTAATTTGAGCTGTCGTAGTAAAAGGTGCCGAAGTAAGGTACCATATAGTCGGCGCTTTCGATGCATTTGTTGAGCTGATGGAGAAATTAAAGACTTTTTAAGTTAATGAAATAATAAACCTGTGTGTAGTCAGTGGGATAGTCGGAGTATTCGGGATCGTTAAACCGTGGCCTCATGATCCCTCTTGTCTTTCCCCTTCCTCGCATCAACTGCTTCCCTCGACCAACACCTCGATAAGTGACATTATTTGGGTTAGCTATAAAAAATAGAAATAAAATATCATAAATATGTTTTTTTTTTTTTTTTTTTTTTTACCATTCTTTTCTTTAAAGTATGGTTTAGGAGCATCACGTTTGGATCGACCTTTGGCGATGTCGATTTCGAGCGGGACCCACTTTTGTTTAGTCAGGACTGAAAATTGAAAAATTATATTAAATAAAGCATTTTGAAAGATACTACCTTTATTTTTTGCTTTCCTTTTGTCGTTTTCAACTGAATTTTGATCAGAATCGACCCCAGGAGAGGTATTTTCTGCATTCGCAGTCTCTTCTTTTACAGTTGGTAACTCTTTTTTGGGTAAAATACTCGCATTGGGGGTGACGACGGGGACCAGATTGGTTTGCACGCCTGTCTTTTTCTAGAAAATAAGCAATTTCAAAAATCCATTTTCAATTAGAAATACTTACAGGCATGCTGTTATTTACTTTGCCGAGCGACGGCCAATCTTCTACGTCTGAAAAATCACTAGCCTGCAAAATAATTACATTAAATATTAACATTTAGAATTATCTTGTACAATTACCTTTTTATTGACTTTCTTTTTGTCTTTTGAAGCATGGATGACAGCAGGGGTGCTTTGCCCACAAGTACCATTTTCTGGAAATTCAAATTCTATCAATAAGGTACACAATGTATACATAACCTAACTCCCTAACCTAACCCTAACCTGTATCGTATGGTGAAAATTTGATCCGCAGTCGAAATTTTCGAGACATGAATAATGACAAAATTTCTCTTTATTCAACTAAACGACCAATTGGATTTATAAAAGTCCGAACAGATGCAGGATTCTTAAATTATTTGTCCCTCAAGCAGGTTTTAAAAAAATAATCCGTTCGAAAGGAGGCACGAGGTTATTCTTCAACATTCCCGGTGAAGAAAAGTTGAAAAAGTATTAAAAACAATTCATTTATAAAAGTTGACGTAGCTCCGCCCGCCGCGGTCGTTGTATTGTAACATATCGTTGCGGTCCTAATTTCACTGGAAACCTGTTCCCCTGTAGTCTATATAGAGTTTAAAAATTACACAACCATCTCCCCAGCATCCGACTAACCCACTCTTTCCCTCTCCATAGAAACAACTTGCATTATTAAATTTCTGCTGAATTTCGTTTTATGTTTATTTCTTTCAGGGGAATCAAGGGCAATCCATCAAAGTCAAAGAAAGATAAAACTGAGACCCCATTTTATGCTCCGAAAAATGAATTTTATGTTTTCCCCCTAATTTCTGGCCTTATTCTTCGCATGAAATAGCCGATTTCGCTACATTCACTTATTATTACTTAAAACAATTAATTATTTGTAACATTTATGGTTAATTATTAGTTAACAACCAAAATTTAGTAACCCTTGACCCAAGACAAGTTTTTAAAAAGATGAAGGCAACTTTTTCCCTTTACGTCACTAATCCTGCACAGGTAATCAGTGGACAAATGAGGAGGTTCCAAAAAACTAAACAAATGACAGATTTGGCCCCAGAGGCCTCAATTTATGACTCAACTTGGCTTAAAAACTCATTTTAAAACTTAAAAAAAAATTTGTTTTTTGCTAAGACTTGGCTCGATTTGAAAAAAATAAAATTTTTTACGTCACTAAGGTCACATCTGTTTAAACATATCTTCGAATAAACAAATCCTAAATGAATTATTTGACGCTGTCAAGTGTTTAAGGCTCATTTTGATATTTAAGCATAAATTACATATTTGTCAAGCTTACATAACCCACATATAGATAAAGAAACATTTTCGCTTTGCTGCAGACAATTTTTGTGAACGAGAAAACAAGGACAAATACTAATAAAAGCATTAAAATGTCAGTAAATTTTAAAAACTTTTAATAAGTTTGAGAAAAATGGGACGTGCTAGGTGGAAGTACGATGAACTTTTTATCCCTCGGATGTTTCAAGAGGTGCCAAACTTTTAATTTTATACTCGACGTCATGAAGAATAATTTAAGAGTTCAACGTGTCCGAGAAAACGATTTTGGGGGTGATAGCAGGATATTTTCCATGGAATTCCAGGGCTGATCCACCAGGCACTCCCCTTCACGAAAAGCCAAGCTCTAGCTTACGTTTTTGCAAATGAACAGGGAGAAAAACGATGAAAGTTACAAAAATTGGTACTTCTGCATGCATTTGAGGTTTTTAAACATTGGAGTTTTTCGTTGACATTTTTGAGCCTCAGGAAATGAAGCAATCGCGAAATTTTCTAGTTCCTACTTTCTAAATTCTACATTTTTTTCTCGGACCCATCAGGGGTGCGGCTCCAGAATATCGTGGTAATAATAGTTAAATTATTAAGGGTTCAAATATAAAAAAAAAAATAATAATAATAATAAAGCGATACACTGAACCTAAACAAAGGAAACCTCTAAAAGATGTGCTTTCGTTGAATTAACAAGGACGAGCGCCAAAAAAAAAAGTTGTCGACGTCCGAAAGTTGAAAGGGAACGGGGCGCCCGAAGTGTCAAGGGCGGAAATCTCGATGAAGCTTCAGCCCTTTCGAAAATAGACCGCCCGCTATTTGATCCCCAAGAGAAATTCAAAACAATTTTCACCTCCCACGTTTCCAACATTTCATATCACAATTCTGCACCCTGTCCTTGAGATAAAATGTAATTTATACTTCGTTTTTTGTTCAAAAGAAAATATAATCACATAAAAATTGTACACGTGCATCAACTATAAAGTAGAAATGGTCGAGAGCCTTCGTTTCGCAACGACTTATCTCCGCTCACCTTTAAATGGTCTAATTTCGATAAGCAGCATATTTTTAAAGTAGGCAGAGAGAAAAAAAAATAACTTGAAAATGTGAGCAACAAAAAAACAAAAACATTTCACCAAGGACGAAAGTTAAGGAAATAAAATTCAAAGTTGGGAGAAAAATACGATCGTGACAAACAAGAACCATCCGTCGACGATAAGATAGGATTTTGAATTTTTCTAAAATATGGTCATTAGTGAAAGGATTTAAAAACTTAAAAATTGATAGCGACAACTTACCATCCTGTTTCTTAGTTAATATTCTGCTCATCTAAATATTTTTTTTTTTAAATAAAAAGCCGAACGGACTGCACTGGTGGCGATCGGTTGACTGATTTCTTGGTCGGAATGTAAAAATAAACAATAACAATAAAGAAACGAAACAAGAAAACGAAATAAAACAAGGAAGGGGTACCTACTGGCTTACTGCCACCTTTCTGCAAATAGGCTCTGGCATCAGCGGGGGAAGGGCGAAAGCTAAGAGGTGCGAAACGGCAACAACTTTGTTTACCTCTCCAGCCTCCACAGAAGCCTCTCTTCTTGAGAGAAGGGTGAGCGAAGGAAGGGGGGAAAACGGCATAAAAATAAAATTAAAAAAATTTTTTTTCCTTCATTCCCACCACAAATAAAAGCAAGGTCATACGTATAATTCATTTAAGACCTAACTGGAATTTAATGCGTGTTAAAGCCAGGAGAAAACAAAACGTGATGTTTTTATATACATTTTTCTAGCGTAAAATTACGACCACCGAGGAATTCGCATAAACTAAGCCAAAAATAATTCAAAGAAACCTCGACTACATAAAAGCAAATTATGAAAAAAACTTCAAAACTTTTGTTCATGAATGGTCTATGGGGGGGGGGGATGCGATTGTTCAGTGATGTTCCTATTCAGCAAATTTCCGGCCTATTATTTAATTTTTATTTTATTTTTTAACTTGATTGTTTACCGTAATGACGAAGAATTCACTTGATTGATTTTTTATGTCTATTCTAATTAGTGCGATTATTTAAATCTTTTTTAAGCCAACAATCCAATTTAAAACATACAACGCCAGTCATGGAATTAAATAGAAGAGATCAAATCGATTTTCCCACTGAAACGTTGGAACCAATTTGCCAGGGGGAAAAAAGATGAAAGTTTTTCGTCGATTTTGATATGTTAGCGCTATCCAGGGGGCTATGAAGGAGTACTATCATCTGGTAGAACAAGGGGGA
>JAGWEN010001626.1:0-21062 GCA_018703685.1 Orius laevigatus
GTGTTCCTCACACCAAAAAAGTTGGGAACCTCATTTTGGGGCAAATAAAAAAATAAAATTTTTTTTTGGTTGGTCAACTTCAAGTCGATTTTTGAGGGTGAAGGAGTCATCTGAGCATTATTTTTAGTAAAACAACTTTTATAGCCCTTTAAAAAAACTTTCCAACGGTGTATTGAATGAGTAAATCGGTTAAGAAATAAGGAAGTTATGGACGTTTAAAGTTAATCGTTACAAAAATCATGTGTGGTTTTCTTTGAAAACGGAGTCGATCCACCAATTTTAAAATTCTGAAAAAAATTGAGAGTGTTTCTAACATAAAAATACACGTTTTCTGTTAATATAAATGTGTCACGATTTTTTTAACTACTGTTTTTAATAGAAAATGTGAAATTCGCACTCTGGTTTTTCGCATAAAAACGTCCAAAACTGGTCTCAATAATTTTTTGATCCAAACCAAAAAAATTTGAGTTGTTTCTGACATGTTTTTAAGTAATTTTCGACTTCGCTAAAAAATTTTATTTGATTTTTTCGTCCGAGAAAAATAATTAGTGACAAAACTTCGCTTTTTCACGTTTTCTGTTGTAACTGATCTTAGGGGTACCCTAGGACCCTAAAATTTGGTGAGTAGGTTTCTTTTTAGATATAAAAGACCCTAAAAAATTATAGAGCAAAAACTCGTCCGGGGCCGATTCGCCTATCTTAACCGGCGGGAGCCTTTCGCTCTTGTCCAAAAAATTGCAAAAAGTGAAGGAGATCAAGAAACCAAGAATAACGCCAGAGGAGTCCCAAATAGATAACTTCGACATGAAAATTTTGGGTCTAAAAAGTAATGATAGGCCCCCTTGGACATGTTGGAAAAAAAATGCTTTAAAATCTAGAAACTGTCTCAGATTCTTTAATTTTATCACCCAAAAACAACAGGTTCAAGATGGGATTTTAAAAAAGTTACTCAACAACCGTGAATAACATGATTTTCCTTGCTTTCTCTGTTTATTTGACCTTTGATTGGTTTTGTTTTCTTTTAGAGTCGGAAAGCAAGCAAGACAACAGCACTGGCATTTATTTGAACATTTCATCAAACAAGCTGAAATTATTATTCGAGCTTATTTTAGGCGAAAAGTCAAATATGTTTGTGAGCGAAATCTACAAAGCGACCGAAAGTAAGTTTTAGAAGAAAAAAAAAAGGGAGTAAACTTATTATTTTGTTTTTGTAGGGGTGAACAAAAGAAATGGTCAATTTGAATATGGATGGCTTAATAAGTACAATACGACTTATAAAAATTTGTCTGATGATGAAGAAGGCGTGGATGCTGTAAGGATGTTGAATTGTGACTAAATTTTTTTATTATTTTTTTTTATTTAAGGTTATGGATAGCCCTGAAATATTTTTACCAAGGGAAAGCATGGCGACGGGTACTTCGTCGTTGGCCTCACGCGAAAGTGTCATTCGTTACCACATGAATAAAAAAGAGCATGAATACACTTATAAAGTACCTTTACGGTTAGTATTTGAGGATTTATGGACTAGGAAAGACTCTAGACTGTGGGGCATTAGTAGGGTAAAGGCAAAAATTATCACACTCCCATTCTAGTCCAGCCAATCTAAGCCTGGGGGTGGAAAAAAATAAGGTGTTTTGTTTCTCTACGTTATTGGGTTGGTCCCCTGATAAACCACAAAAAGGTCCCCTACCGAAACCACGTAGGGAAAAGTGTCTAGAGCGTTTTTAATGTGATTTTTTTCGTTTTTTCTGCAATATCTCGAAAACCGTTAGTCGTAGGCGAAATAATTTTTAGTACAAAATTAAAGATAATTAAATTTTCTACAATTTTGAGCTAATATGATTTTTTCGTAGGACCAAACGTTTCTGAGCTACGAGGTCGCAAAAAACCGGGGTTTCTATTTTGACCTCTAAAGGACAGAAGACGTCATCTAATCAAAAAAGTGTACTTAATAAAAGTTGTAGAGAATTAGCTTTAAAAACCAACAACTATTAAAATTTACCCCCACCCCTGCCTATTGATCGTGATTTTTGAGAGTTGTTTTTTAAAGGTAATTAAATTCTCTACAAATTTTATTAAGTACACTTTTTTGATTAGATGACGTCTTCTGTCCTTTAGAGGTCAAAATAGAAACCCCGGTTTTTTGCGACCTCGTAGCTCAGAAACGTTTGGTCCTACGAAAAAATCATATTAGCTCAAAATTATAGCAAATTTAATAATCTTTAATTTTGTACTAAACATTATTTCGCCTACGACCTACGGTTTTCGAGATATTTGCGAAAAAACGAAAAAAAAATCACATTAAAACCGCCCCTGAGGCCAAAAGGCACGGGTTTCGTGGTTTATCAGGTGACCAACCCCTACACATTTCCGTAGAGAAACAAAATACTTCTTTTATTTGGCCTTTTTGGGCTTAGATTGACTGGAATTCCCCACCCTTGGGAATATCAAAAAGTCTTTAAATGCTCAAAAATCAAGAAAGAAGTGGCCATTTTGTTGCAAAAGAATGAAATCTAGATACCAATCGTATTCAAAAAGCGATCAATTATCAAGCTAAAAAGAGCCTTTTTTTGTCGTAAAGGACAAAAATGTAGCTAAAAGGGTCCTTAATGTCCAATATGTTGTGGTAAAAATGCCCTTAAGTGTCCAAAAAGGATCAAAAATCAAGATAAAAAGGGCCCTTTACATAGTAAAGGAACAAAATCTGTTTAAAAGGGGCCCGCTGTGTCCAAAAGAAACCCCAAAAACTACCTGGTAGTGTCCAAAAAGGATAAAAATCAAGCTAAAGAGGGCCCTTTATTATCTTTTTGGACACTAACGGCCCTTTTTAGGTAGGTTTTTGATCTTTTTTGGACACAGGGGGGTCCTTTTAAGCACATTTTGTTCCTGTACTATGAAAAGGGCCCTTTTCTTGCTTGATTTTTGATCCTTTTTGGACACTAACGGCCCTTTTTAGGTAGGTTTTTGATCTTTGTTGGACACAGGGGGTCCTTTTAAGCACATTTTGTTCCTTTACTATGAAAAGGGCCCTTTTCTTGCTTGATTTTTGATCCTTTTTGGACACTAACGGCCCTTTTTAGGTAGGTTTTTGATCTTTTTTGGACACAGGGGGTCCTTTTAAGCACATTTTGTTCCTTTACTATGAAAAGGGCCCTTTTCTTGCTTGATTTTTGATCCTTTTTGGACACTAACGGCCCTTAAAAGCATTTAAAGACTTTTTGATATTTTGGTGGGGGATGGGCCGAGTGTGTGATGATTTTCCGACCCTGCCGAGCACTGAGTGACCAAGGGCTTTGAGACTTAAGGACTTAGGAATGAGGACTGCAGATTTAGTACTTGAGACTTCAGAATTCACATTATGGATGTATTTGAGGATAGCCTTACTTTTTCTGGAAATTATGACCCAATTTTGTAAAATGATTGCGTATAGAATTTTCGTCGGTACTTGGAATGTGAATGGACAACCTGCGACGATCGGCCTTCAAGACTGGCTTTCGTGCGACGTCGACCCTCCAGATATTTACGCCATCGGGTTCCAAGAGCTCGACTTATCGAAAGAAGCATTCCTTTTCGGCGACTCTCCTCGTGAAGAAGACTGGCGGTGGGTTTGCTGCTTATCTCGCCTTATTTGTCGCTTTTATCGCTTTCTAGTTCTATTAGTCCAGTCAATATAGACATTGAACATGGAAAAAATTGGGGACTTAACGACACTTTTACAGTTTGTTTTGGGGCTATGGTGGGATGACTCTCTTAATTTTTCGAACTCGAGAAACCTGTGCTACCCTCAGGAGGGGCGAAAAACCAAGCTGATTTTCGGTTTTTTGTCTATAAGTCCTAAACTAAGCGTTTTATGACAAAACACACTCTATTCAATATTGTAGGGCATACAATTTTCAACAATTTTTAACTTAATAAATTTTCCCGTAACCTTACTGCTTATCGAGATACGCCCTATCAAAGTTTGAGAATTTCAAAAAACAGATGGTTTAGGCCCTCTAATAGGTTCAATAACCATAGAAATGACCAATCAGACGCCAAATTGAACCAATTGAACCTATTAGAGGGCCAAAACCATCTGTTTTTTGAAATTCTCAAACTTTGATAGGGCGTATCTCGATAAGCAGTAAGGTTACGGGAAAATTTATTAAGTTATAAATTGTTAAAAATTGTATGCTCTACAATATTGAATAGAGTGTGTTTTGTCATAAAACGCTTAGTTTAGGACTTATAGGCAAAAAACCGAACTGACCCATCAGACGCCAAATTGAACTAATTGAACCTATTAGAGGGCCAAAACCATCTGTCAGAGGGCCAAAACCATCTGTTTTTGAAATTCTCAAACTTTGATAGGGCGTATCTCGATAAGCAGTAAGGTTACGGGAAAATTTATTAAGTTAAAAATTGTTGAAAATTGTATGCCCTACAATATTGAATAGAGTGTTTTTTGTCATAAAACGCTTAGTTTAGGACTTATAGGCAAAAAACCGAACTGACCCATCAGACGCCAAATTGAACTAATTGAACCTATTAGAGGGCCAAAACCATCTGTCAGAGGGCCTAAACCATCTGTTTAGAAATTCTCAAACTTTGATAGGGCGTATCTCGATAAGCAGTAAGGTTACGGGAAAATTTATTAAGTTAAAAATTGTTGAAAATTGTATGCCCTACAATATTGAATAGAGTGTGTTTTGTCATAAAACGCTTAGTTTAGGACTTATAGGCAAAAAACCGAACTGACCCATCAGACGCCAAATTGAACTAATTGAACCTATTAGAGGGCCAAAACCATCTGTCAGAGGGCCTAAACCATCTGTTTAGAAATTCTCAAACTTTGATAGGGCGTATCTCGATAAGCGGTAAGGTTACGGGAAAATTTATTAAGTTAAAAATTGTTGAAAATTGTATGCCCTACAATATTGAATAGAGTGTGTTTTGTCATAAAACGCTTAGTTTAGGACTTATAGGCAAAAAACCGAACTGACCCATCAGACGCCAAATTGAACTAATTGAACCTATTAGAGGGCCAAAACCATCTGTCAGAGGGCCTAAACCATCTGTTTAGAAATTCTCAAACTTTGATAGGGCGTATCTCGATAAGCAGTAAGGTTACGGGAAAATTTATTAAGTTATAAATTGTTGAAAATTGTATGCCCTACAATATTGAATAGAGTGTGTTTTGTCATAAAACGCTTAGTTTAGGACTTATAGGCAAAAAACCGAAAATCAGCTTGGTTTTTCGCCCCTCCTGAGGGTAGCACAGGTTTCTCGAGTTCGAAAAATTAAGAGAGTCATCCCACCATAGCCCCGAACAAACTGTAAAAGTGTCGTTAAGTCCCCAATTTCTTCCAGCAGACCCCTTTTTTTTTTGCTCTGGCGACTGGACTATATTAGTTTTCTTCTCTTTTTTTTTTATAGGCGAATGGTTGAAAACGGTCTCCACAACGGGGCGCAGTACAAACAAATTAAATTAGTCCGCTTAGTTGGAATGATGCTCATTGTTTATGCTCAAAAGAAACACCAAGTTAAAAACGTAGCTGTAGATCGAGTAGGGACTGGAATTATGGGGAAAATGGCAAGTTTTAGTCTTATAGAACAAGTTTAGATATCTCTTGCCTTGGATAGTTCTCAACAAAACATGTCGTTTACATTTTCAGGGTAATAAAGGTGGAGTTTCGATCCGAATGGAAGTCTACAATACGTCGATCTGTTTTGTCAATTCCCATCTGGCGGCGCACGTCGAGGAATACGAGCGGCGGAATCAAGATTATAGCGAAATCTGCTCTAGGACGTCTTTTACCGCTTTTACGCCGCCGAAAGCTATCAAAGACCACGAGTAAGTGTAAAATTTTCGCCATCCAAATCGACTCTCTATCCTGTTGTGCACTTCATGCTTTGGGCGATAGTCGGTGGGCTTGCTCTTGCTCATTCCATTTAGCAATCCATATGGCATACCATTGCCTAGTCAGTTTGGCATTCCAAATGGCAAGCCATTGTGCATTCCACGGGGCATACCATTGCTCATTCCGTATGGTATACCATTGTGCAGTCAGTATGGTATTCAGTGCAGCATGTTTTAGCGCAATCGGTATGGCATGACATTGCTCATTCCTTAGGGCATCATGTCACATTCCACCAGGGATGCGACTGCACAATCCATAGTGTATGCCATTGCACCTTCCATATGGACCACCACTGCGCAGCCCACAGGGCATGCCATTGTGCATTCCGTGTGTCCTTCCATTGCACACTCAACCGCCTATGCCGACGTCATTCCACATTCCTGTTAATTTTTCAATTTTCATTTTTTCAGTCAGATCTATTGGCTCGGAGACTTGAACTACAGGATTACTGGACTGGACGTGGGTGCCGTCAAGGAATACATATTAATGGAGAAATTTAAGCCGATTTTAGAGAACGACCAGCTTACAAAGCAAAGGAGGCTTAAAACCGTTTTTGTCGGTTATAAAGAAGGAAATATCAATTTTATGCCGACTTATAAGTACGACATGGGGACTGATAATTGGGACTCAAGCGAGAAAAACAGAGCACCAGCGTGGTGTGATCGCATTTTGTGGAAAGGAGACGGAATCGAGCAGATCGAGTATAGAAGCCATCAAATATTGAGACTCAGCGACCATAAGCCAGTCAGCTCCGTTTTCATATCAGAAGTGAGACGGATAGACGATGCCAAGTATAGAAAAGTTTTGGAAGAGTTCATGAAGAAGCAGGACAAGCTCGAAAACGAGTATTTGCCTCAAGTGACTGTCGACGATACGGAAATAAAGTTCGACACGATCAACTTCATGGAGGCCCAATCGCGAGAATTCATTATCGCCAATATCGGGCAGGTCCCCGCGAAATTCGAGTTCATCACCAAACTCGACGATACTTCTTACTGCAAAGAATGGCTCAGCATCGAGCCATACATCGGCGATGTAAATCCCGGCGAAAAATGCGACATCAAACTTCAAGTACTCGTCGACAAAAAAAGCGCTTACAAACTCAATTCGGGTCACGATCAACTCTACGACATTCTCGTCTTACATTTAGACGGCGGAAAAGACATCTTCATCACCGTAACTGGTAAAACATGAAATTTTTCAAAATTGTCTCTTATACACCATTTAAGGCGATTATCAACGAAGTTGTTTCGGTTCCTCCCTGGAAACTTTGGCCAACTTATCATTACCGATAAAAGAAGTACCTCCTGGAAAATTAGTCGAAATGGAAAAGAACCGTATGGTCTATGCTAATGACAACAATTCAGGCCATCAAGTTCCGAAAGAAATCTGGTTCCTCATCGACCACCTACACCGATATGGGATGAAGCAGTCGCTCCTTTTCGTCAATACGGGTCTCAAATCGGAATTCCAAGCGATCCGAACCTGGCTCGACAACTGGTCTTTAGATCCTCTCCGTATCCTTTTATTCTTCAATAATTTTTTTCTTCTTCTTTTTTTTTCTTAACCTATAAATAGCTGGGAGCGTTTATTCTGTTGCTGAATGTCTTCTGCTTTTATTAGAATCGACTTCTGAGCCGTTGATTCCTTACGATTTGCATACCAAATGCCTCGATGCCTCCTCTAGCTATATTCAATGCAAACAGGTAGGTTAAAAATGTTATTTGATAGGTTATGTTAGATAGGTTATCATGTTTTGAAGGTTAAGAATGTTATTTGATAGGTTATGTTAGTTAGATTATCATGTTTTGAAGGTTAACTATGTTATTTTCATAGGTTATGTTAGTTAGGTTATCATGTTTTCAAGGTTAACTATGTTATTTTTATAGGTTATCATGTTTTGAAGGTTAACTATGTTATTTTCATAGGTTATCATGTTTTTTAATTTACGCTCATTTTATGTTTAGATTGTCCAAGAGTTGCCGATAATAAGTAAAACAGTATTCGTGTACATCTGTCTGTTTCTGCGCGAGCTCCTCCTCCACACGGACGAGAACGGTCTCGACATCAAAACGATCTCGACGCTTTTCGGCGGGATTTTCCTCCGCGACCCTCCCTGGTCGAAAAACAAAGGGAACGTCCACAACAAATCTTGGGTCTCGCATCAGAACGCTCAGGACCGCAAAAAGGCCACTTTCGTCTCTCATTTCCTTGTAAACGACGACCCCAATCTTTACAATATCGTCGCAACCGTCTAAAAATAGTAAAAACTTGCCCTTTTTTTTCAGTATGCCTACTTCTTTAGTCTACCTACTTAATTTTAAAAGCAATATTAGGTTATGAAACCACCAAAGAGTCCCCAGAGGTTCCTTCTGGACTGCCTGGCGCTTTATGCCTCTCGTACTTAATTTATTTTTACTAGGAGTGAAGCATTTTTAGATTTGTTTTGTCTCACTTTAGTTTTTATAAATATTGTTAAAAAAAATTATAAAATTTACTTTGCTTTTGTGTCGTTTTTAAAGAATCCTGATACCGTAGCGACGGTAGGCACCATGGCGACGGATTGCAGGATACTAGACGGGTCAAAATGAACATTCTAAGAGCCAATTTTTCATCAAAAACTTCAAAATCAAGGTTCTAAGAGCCTAATTTTTGTCAAAAACCTCAAAATCAACGTTCTAAGAGATAATTTTTATCAAAAAATCTCAAAGTCGACGTTTTAAGAGACAAGGGGGCTCTTATTTTTAGTGGTTTGCCCCCTCCGGACAAATTCCTGGATCCACCTCTTAGTCCATTCACCGTTTTGTTTTCTGCAATATCTCGAAAACCGTTAGTCGTAGGCGAAATAATTTTTTGTACAAAATTAAAGATAATTAAATTTACTATAATTTTGAGCTAATATGACTTTTTCGTAGGACCAAACGTTTCTGAGCTACGAGGTCGCAAAAAAACCGGGGTTTCTATTTTGACCTCTAAAGGACAGAAGACGTCATTTAATCAAAAAAGTTTACTTAATAAAAGTTGTAGAGAATTTAATTACCTTTAAAAAACGACTCTCAAAAAACAATTAACGATCAATAGGCAGAGGTGGGGGTAAATTTTCAAAAAATTTCAAAACAAATTTCATTCAAAAATTGAAATTTCAAAAAATTTTATAAAAACAAAATTAAAGCCTATAAAATTTGCTGCAAATTTGATTTAATAAGATTTTTTGTAAGACCAACCGTTCCTGAGCTACGAGGCGACAAAAAAGCGGGATTTTCGAGTTTTTCCTATGAAAAAAGTCAGATTTTAGAAAAGTCAGAAAAAATCAAGGAAGGGGATATCCTATCAAAAAAGTGTACTAAGTAAACGTTGTAGAGAATTCAATTTCCATTTAAAATCAACTATCGAGAAGCAATTAACAGGGTTTTCAAATTCCCTCCTCATTTTTGGGGATTCATCAACAAAAAGTCCAACTCCATAATTCAGCTACGATTTATTAGCAAATTAGAATAACAACACAAAAAAATAAAAGTGAAATTAATTCTTTTTTTTTTCTCTCATTTTTTTAATATAAAAAAAAACAATTCAACCAAAATTAACAAAAAATAAGTACATTATTTAGACATTTGTAATGTGATTTGAGTATATAAATGAAAATAAATACAATTAAGACATACATTTTTTTGTATACATATATAATTTTTATGTTTTATATACAACGAGTATAAATATTTTGTTTAAAATTTGTTTATATACATAAAAGGTGGTGAAATGCAGCCTCTAGTCTGACTATGTTCTGAATAGAACGTTTCCCTCGGATATTTAATAAAATAATCAGTCAAAGTTTTGAATCGGAATGATAGGCACAATCAAATAGTAACTTGTTAAAATAGTTAAGAAATTAAAATATTGGCTAATGTTAATTTTTTTTCTACTAATATAAGGAGCCATTTTGAAAATTTTACCTTTGTTATTTGGCAACAACCTTGTTTTGAAATAGTCTAATTTTTTATTAATTAAAAAAAAATGCTTTCTTTTATTAATGAGATTCTATTAAATGGGACTTATACTCAAAATGAGCTGTTTTTGACTATTTACATTATAACTGTTTAAAAAAAAATTTACATATAAAAATTTTACAATAGATCACTCAACCGGTGATGTTTTAAATATTTAAAATTTGAATAAAATGTTCAAAAAAACAGAAAAAACAAATATACATATCACAAAATTCTACTAAAAAATGTACACGGGGGAAAAAAATTTAGAAGATTTTTTGAGCACACGTTTGTTTTTTGGAGGGACGAAAATCGGAAAGTTATAAAAAGAAAATAAGTCTAAAATATTCACCTCCACCTGTTAAAATGTCTTTTCGTCATGGAATTTTGGTATTTTTGTCCTATTTGGGATGAGTGATTGGGAAATTGAGGCTCAGATTGTTTGCGATCGGAGCTGGACCAGTTTGACTTTGATGTCGCGGAAGTTGGGCCTTTTTTCGGGGTTCAGATCCCATGCCTGAAAAAAATTAATGTTTTTTGGATTTAAGTTGAATTAAATGGTTCAGATGGAGCAGTGAAAGGTTGAGGGGGCAGGACTAAATGGAGGAGGACTAGAAGGAGGGGGAGTAGTTAGGAGGCGAACAAGGAGGAGGAGGACAATTAGGAGAACTAGAAGGGGGAAGACTAGGAGGGGGGTACAAGAAGGAGAAGTAGTAGGAGGACTGGAAGGAGGAGGAGTAGGAGTAGTAGTAAGACTGGAAGGAGGAGCACTAGGAGGAGGAGGAGGACTAGAAGGAAGAGGAGGGGGACAAGAAGGAGGAGAACTAGGAGTAGGAGGACTGGAAGGAGGAGGAGGAGGGGGACAAAAAGATAGAGAACTAGGAGGAGGAGGGGGACAAAAAGAAGGAGAACTAGGAGGAGGAGGGGGACAAAAAGAAGGAGAACTAGTAGTAGGAGGACTGGAAGGAGGAGGAGGAGGACAAGAAGGAGAACTAGAAGGAGGATGAAGAGGAGGAGGAGGACAAAAAGAAGGAGAACAAGGAGTAGTAAGACTGGAAGGAGGAGAACTAAGAGGAGGAGGAGGAGGGGGACAAAAAGAAGGAGAACAAGGAGTAGTAAGACTGGAAGGAGGAGGAGGGGGGGACAAAAACGAGAACTAGGAACTAGGAGTAGGAGGACTGGAAGGAGAACTAGGAGTAGGAGGACTGGAAGGAGAACTAAGAGAGTAGGAGGACTGGAAGGAGAACTAGGAGTAGGAGGACTGGAAGGAGGAGGAGGGGGACAAGAAGGAGAACTAGGAGTAGGAGGACTGGAAGGAGGAGGGGGACAAGAAGGAGAACTAGAAGGGGGAGGAGGAGGAGGACAAAAAGAAGGAGAACTAGGAGTAGGAGGACTGGAAGGAGAACTAGGAGTAGGAGGACTGGAAGGAGAACTAGGAGTAGGAGGACTGGAAGGAGAACTAGGAGTAGGAGGACTGGAAGGAGAACTAGGAGTAGGAGGACTGGAAGGAGGACTAGGTGTAGGAGGACTGGAAGGAGAACTAGGAGTAGGAGGACTAGGAGTAGGAGGACTGGAAGGAGGAGGGGGGGGACAAGAAGGAGAACTAGGAGTAGGAGGACTGGAAGGAGGAGGGGAACAAGAAGGAGAACTAGGAGTAGGAGGACTGGAAGGAGGAGGAGGGGGACAAGAAGGAGAACTAGGAGTAGGAGGACTGGAAGGAGGAGGAGGAGGGGGACAAAAAGAAGGAGAACTAGGAGTAGGAGGACTGGAAGAAGGAGGAGGAGGGGGACAAAAAGTAGGAGAACTAGGAGTAGGAGGACTGGAAGGAGGAGGGGGACAAGAAGGAGAACTAGGAGTAGGAGGACTGGAAGGAGGAGAACTAGGAGGAGGAGGCCAGAGAGGGGGTATTGAGAATTATTTCACCTGTTTCATTATGTCGTAAACTTCAGGAGGGCACGCGTCTGGAATCTCCATTTTATATCCCTTTTCAACATGTTTGACGACATCGGCAAGAGGCTAAAAGTGAGAAATTAGTTAAATTCAGTCAAAAACTGTCGCATTTGCGAACTCACTATTCTCGGATATGGGACTCGGCCGAATGAGTAGATTTCCCAGAGTAAAATACCGAAGCTCCACATATCAGACTTATTCGAAAAAATCTAAAATCGAAATTTCATTAGAATTTTAAAAAACTTTTTTATTTATTTACCCCTTGTTTGAGGGCTTCGGGAGCGGTCCATTTGATGGGAAGTTTTCCTCCGTCGAGGGTGAAATTTTCTTCTCGGGCCAAACCGAAATCTGCGACTTTGGCGACGTTGTTTTCCGAAATGAGAACATTCCTCGCAGCAAGATCACGATGGACGACTTTCCGCCTTTCCAAATATTCCATCCCGCTGCATGTATCGCATGCGAAATTTATTTGGTGTTTTTTCGTCACATGTTGTCTCCCACGCGACCTGAGGTAGTCGACCAGACTTCCCTTCCCCATATATTCGGTCACAAGCGATATATGGATTTTTCCGAAAACAAGACCTAAAAGTTTGACTAAATTCTCGTGGGTAAGTGACCTAAAAAATAGAGTCGTCAAAATCCATTTTTATTTGGCAACTTTGATTTTACGTCATCAAAGAAGCTTCTGTGAGGAACTTTTGGGCTTCTTCACTCGATTCTTTGAGCATTTTGACGGCGACTTTTTCACCGCGGTAAATCGCAAGCATAACGTCGCCGAATTCGCCTTTTCCGATCGGCTCCCGATATTCCAACTCGTGTTCTTGAATAACCCAACCGGCTTCGACGAATTTTTTGGTGTCGACGCAGAAATTCGGTTTTCCTTGTTTGGGCAAACATTTCGTGAGCTGCGTACAGAGGCCGTCGGCGTCCTCCTCGTAATGCTAAAAGAAAATGAGATCTTTCTTTTCGATCGGATTTTAATTTACTTCGACTAATTGTGCTAATGTTTCGAAGAATTCTTCGTCGTCGATCGTAAGCTGGTTGTCCTTGTATTTGACTCTGTAGTGCTCGACTTTATTTTGGAAGCAGACGCAGAGGGTGTAGTCGCCCGGAAAATTGGTTGACTCCCGCACAAGGAAGAGGCCGTCCACTCGAGGATTCAAAAGCTGTTCGGCCATTTCACGTGAAATTTTTCCATGAAACCAACTAAAAAAAGTAGAAATATGAGAAAAGATTGGGGGAGGAAAGGTGATGGGAGAGTGAGGGAATGTTGGGGGAAGTGGGAAGGGTCGTGGAGGTGATGGAAGAGTGGGGGAGGTAGTGGAATGGGGGAGGAGGTGGGTGAGGGTACAGACAATGAAAACTGGCCCAAGAGGACTTACGGCATGGCACTTAATTTGACTTCGGCCTTGTCCTGCTGGAAGGTGGGCGAGAGTTTGTCCGAATCCATGATTTTGGGCATTATCCACGTCGTGCTTGTATCCTTCGAGTCCAGAGGTCTGCATGCAGGAACCGGCTGGTACCTCTAAAAACGAAACTTGAATTTCTTTCTTTATCCTTATCGAGAAAACGAACCTGGGCTAGAGTCGTCCCTTGCAACGTCTGATTCATCACCACTTTTATTATCTAACAGCCTTCTTATTTCTGAATAATACATGCTAGGTAGAACAAGAGAAACTTTTCTCCAAAGTCATTATTAGCACCAGATTGTTCTCGAAAAATCTGAAAAAAAAATAAAGAAAATTTTAAATCTAAAATGTTTCGAAAAGCATCTTTTCTATAGCGTTTCCGGAGGAAGGATGATTAAAAAGGCTGAGAGAGGAAATGGGAAAATCGTGTGATTATAAGGCCATTATTCGTGACGTAGTTTTTTTGTTCAGGTTTCCTCTTCGCAATGGGAATTTAAATGGCACAAGATGAAGTAGCAAATTTTGAAAAAACCGTCCAAAATCGGAACATTTTTCAGTATTTGAACCAAGGTAGAGGACTAGAGGCCTACCGGAAGATTGGGAAATTTCCGAAGGGATAGTGCAGGTTTGCCAGATTGGGCCTTAAAAGAAGAGCCCATATGATCTTTTCTTATTAATCAGGGTCAAAATCGAGTTATAAAGGTATTTTATAAGGTATGTATTTTGTTTCACTAGGGAAATGTGTAGGGGTTGGTCACCTGATTAACAAAAAAAAAAAGTCCATAGCCGAAAGCCGTGCGCTTTGGCGTCAGGAGCGGTTTTAATGCGATTTTTTTCGTTTTTTCGCAAATATCTCGAAAACCGTAGGTCGTAGGCGAAACAATGTTTAGTACAAAATTAAAGATAATTAAATTTGCTATAATTTTAAGCTAATATAATTTTTTCGTAGGACCAAACGTTTTGGAGCTACGAGGTCGCAAAAAAACCGGGGTTTCTATTTTGACCTCTAAAGGACAGAAGACGTCATCTAATCAAAAAAGTGTACTTAATGAAATTTGTAGAGAATTTAATTACCTTTAAAAAACAACTCTCAAAAAGCAATTAACGATCAATAGGCATGGAGGAATAGGAGGGATTAAACTAAAAACCAATCCAAAAAGCATTCTCATAACAAAATTTCATTCAAAAATTGAAATTTCAAAAAAAATTTTATAGAAACAAAATTAAAGACTATAAAATTTGCTGCAAATTTGATTTAATAAGATTTTTTGTAAGACCAACCGTTCCTGAGCTACGAGGCGACAAAAAAGCGGGATTTTCGAGTTTTTCCTATAAAATAAAAAGAGTACGATTGATCTCTTCTTATTAATAAGGGTCAAAATCGAGTTATGAAGGGTCTTTTTTGTCAAATAGGGTCAAAATCTAGCTAAATAGGGTTTTTTCTGATCAAAATCTAGCTGAAAAGGGTCTTATCTTATTCAAAAAGGGGTCTTTCCTCGTCAAAAAGTCGTCTTTCTTCGTCAAAAAGAGTCTTTCCTTGTCAAAAGGGGTCAAAATCTAGCTGAAAGAGGTCTTCTCAAATCAAAAATGGTTCTAAAATAGGCTAAAAAGGGTCTTTTCGTGTCAAAAACGGTCAAAAAAGGGCTTTCCCCGTCAAAAAAGGGTCTTTCCTTGTCAAAAATCGTTCAAAATATGGCTTTTTTATTTCTTCGGGTAGTCGTCGGGAAATGCGTAAAAAGGCCTGTACGCGGGAGAACGGAAGGTCCTAGGAAGTCGCGACTAGTCTCGTTTCAAAATGAACTTTTTCGAGAAAAAAATCCGAGCTCTCCGTCTTTCATGGTTAAGGAATGGGGGAAAATTTCGATCAAATAACCCAAATCCGTTCATTTTTAACCGATTTGCGTACGGGAAATCGTCGAAATTCGCTAATTTATGTATTTTGAAGTTACTCATTGAAAATTCGAAAGGTCAATCGTGCTTCGGGTTTATTTGGCGGAACGAACGACTTCATCAGAATACTTCCAAGTTCAAAATCAATCAAAAAAATCAAAGGATTTTCAATTTTTTCGAGATACTATTGAGCCTGAAACCTTTCCGTCTCCCATTTTCCAGAAAGGGATTCCCCCTCGGCTAATCACTCCCATGATTTGCCTCGAAAAAATCTACTCACGTGTAAATACTTGAAAAAATCTCAGAAATATCGAAAAGATGATTCATTTTTCGTACTTGATCTCGTAAATAGAGTCTTATCTTGGCCATAAAGTATAAAAAAAGGCCACTTGTTTCAAGTATCCACTCGCTAAATTGAGAGGCTACTTATCTCTCTAGGTCGCTGAGTAAACAGATTTTTTTTTCTTTAGAATGTTTCCTATAAATTAATGACTTCAGAGTTCTTCAAAAAGGGAACTTTTCAGCTAGATTTTGATTCTTCTTGACAAGAAAATAATCTTTTAGCTAGATTTTGAACCTTATTCCATAAGAAAAGACCCTTTTTAGCCTGTTTTTACACATTGTTACAAGAAAAAAAAACTTTTCTGACAGATTTTGACCGTTTTAGCAAAGAAAAGACCCTTTTCAGCTAGATTTTGACCATTTTTAATTGTGTAAGAAAAGACACTTTTTAGGTAGATTTTGACCCTTTTTTTTTGACAAGGAAAGACCCTTTTTAGCTAGAATTTGAAGCTTTTTGACAAGAAAAGACCCTTTTTATCGGTAAACGGACACTTCGTACTGAAGAAGGCAACCCGGACGATTCGTACTGTAGGCCGGACACTTCGCACGGTCTCGGGATTAGACCCTTTATAATCTCCGCTTCCCAAACTAGGACATTTCGTACGGTCAAAGTGTTGAGCAAGATAAATACTACAATTTTAAATACTATAATTTTCGGACAGATTTTGACTATTTTTGACAAGAAAAGACCCTATTCAGCCAGATTTCGACCCTATTTGGCAAGAAAATAACCTTTTTGGCCTAATTTTGAACCTTAATAAGACAAGGGTACCTATCTCGGGTTTAAAAATAAATAATTTGAAATTTAAAGACTATAAACAAATAGAAAAACAAAAATAGACGAAAAAACACACCCCCAAGGATCGACATAAACGAAACATTTTGGCATGCGAAACCCAAATACAGAAATACCGAAAGTTTTTTGGCTCTATTTCAAAAATGAAGGTGCATTTTATAAATTTTTTTTTTAGGGGGAGTGAAAAAATAAAAAATACCTCAAATTTTGGGTTGCAGGGGCTGGAAGTTGCTCGGGGTATCTTTTCCGGATGCAAAGTGAATCAGCCCCTTTTCTAGCGCTTGCGCCATTTTACGGTCGCTATAGCGACGAGGTAGTACGGGCGAGATTCGACGTCCCACACTGAATACTATAAAGGCGGACCCACGTCAATTTGATGACGTCAACGGTTCAATTTGAATGGTTTTAAAGCCGAATTTAGAGAGGCGAACTGTTGACCCAGTAGCATTTAAAATGTTTATAAATAAAATAAAGTGGAGAACTGAGAAAAAAAAGTTTGACCTTGAGTACGATCCCACCTAATGAGTCAACCACGAGTTATCATTCAAAGGCCATACGAGTTACGACGTACCAAGTTCATAATTTATTTAATTTTTTCGAAGAGAAAGATCGTATTTCTTCGTCATTTTGTAACCCAATTTTTCCCCCTAAATTCTATAAATCCCCTAGCTAACACAGGGACCGAGGAGGATCAAAAATCGGATTTGAACCTTCAAAAACCTCCAGAGGGCGCTGTAATTGAGCTAGCGACCCCCGTTTTTTTTTTTTAAATCTGCAGAATCCCTAGATCTATCCAGGAAAAATACGCTGGGTTCGCTCGGATGAGTGGTTCGCCCGCTAGAAAGTTAAACCAGCGATTGTTGGGTGCTCCGTGACGGTTTTTCGAGGGCTGTTTTGACTTTGAAATATCTGGCTAAACTGCACCATAAAAACACATATTAAACAGTACAGTGGACACACCTCAGTTCGCATGCCTATTTAGCGGCAGATCTTTCAGAATGGCCCAGGATCGTCGGTTATCGAAATCCGTGCGGTCGAAATTCCTATTAGTTGTTACGGTCCTCTAGAGAATTTAGAAGAAAAAAGTGATTTCTCTATGTATTTTCACTTGTTCTGATTAAAATATCTTGTTAGCATGATTTGGTACCAGAAAAGCCGGACCTGAAATTTTACATTCCTTTTAGAGAATTTAAAGAGCTTTCCGGAAAAAAAAAACTTTAGAAAATCGGTTGAGAAATGGCCGAGTTATACGACGTTTTGTGGAAAAGTTTTGACTTTTGTTGTCGGTTTTTGATTGTTTTTGGTGTCTTCGCAATGTTTAGGGGTTATACCATCCAAAAGAAGTTTTTAGTACTTCACTTGAAGTTTCGAAATCCTTTTGCGGAACCCCAATATCTCGATTCCTCGATTTTTGGCGATTTTTTTTGTGTGCTGAACTCGGGCAAAAGTTGCCAAATCGAGCACCTGACTTTTGTATGAAAGACCCTTTTCAGTCAGACTTTGACCTTTTTGACAAGAAAAGACACTTTTAAGACAGATTTTGACCATTTTCTAGAAGAAATGACCCTTTTCAGCCAAATTGTGACCCTTTTTGAGAAAGAGAGACACTTTCCAAACAGATTTTGAAACTATTTAGCAAGAAAATTTGGACTAATTTTAAATATTTGTTTGACAAGTAAATATGTGCCCTTTTTAAGGAGATTTAGCTTATTTTCGACAAGAGCCCTTTTAAGCCTGATTTTGAGCCTTTTTCACTAGAAAAGACCCTTTTTAGCCAGATTTTAAAATTTGAATGCTCCACTAATTTGCAGATAAAAATGGGGGGTTCTGGGGGAATTAGCATGACATGAAATTTTGGGGTTATAGACGGGTTTTTTTTTTACCGACCTTTAGAAAGTGCAGAAATCTGAATAAAAATTGCTCATCTTTCCCCCTCGTTACAGGATGAAGTAGAAAGCATGTAATTGATAGAATGAATATTAAATAAGAAATGCATGAGGGGTTTTTTTTCCCCTTTGTTCCCGAAATTTTAGGATTATTATTTTTAAAAATAATTGCTCGTTTAGTGGTAATTTTCGTTTTATTTGTGTATAATGTGGGCATTTACCGTTGAATACGGGAATATCCCGGAAACGTGTGAATGGAAGCAGAAAGGAAGGCCCTTATTAATTAAACTTGACCAATAGAACCACGAAAAACGTTCAAGGTAAAATAAAGTTTTCAATAAAATCATATCCCTCCCCTTCCCATTTGCCCTAAATATCACATTTAAAAAATCACAATCCCCCCCCCCGCCACACACAAAATTTCAATTTTCGTCGATAACCCCAGAATTTCTCATCCGAAAAAACTAAAATTTTTGTACCCTCACCCCAGATGACAACAAAAATTTTTGTCGTCAATAACCCCAGACTTTCATACCATGCTAATTTACATATTTTGTGTATAAATTAATATAAATAAAAAATAATATTAAATTAAATTAATATAAAATAAATTATAATCCCAATTTTTCGTGTAAAAAATAAGATAAACGTCAAAATCTACTCCCCCCTCCCCCCAAATACCACATAAAAACCGGAACTTACAATTTTCTTCTATAGGTAAACCCAAAGTCACCCCAAATTTTACAACAAATGTTACGTCTATAATCACCAGTTCAACCGCCATTTAATTTTTTAAAACCCTATTTTATGTAGGCATACTTAACCCCAATTTTTCGTTTAAAAAATAAAAATTAACTCAAATTCTACTCCACAGCACCAAACATCACATAAAGAAAGCAAAAGTTTCGATTTTCGTCTATAACCGCAGAATTGTTCTTCAGAAACAAACACAAATTTTGTCAATCCCCCCTCCCACAACAATTTTCCCCCAAAACATATCACTTTTTGTAATTAGTGTTCTTATGAAAACTCCAATTTTTGTCATTGTGAGTAATTTTCTGCGTTTACTGCCAGATTTTAATTTTTTAAAAGAAGAGACACTTTTCAGCCAGATTTTGACCCTTTTTTTTTTTTTTTTTTCAGACAGTTTTTGACAAGAGAAGCCACTTAACACATAGTTTTTGACCCCTTTTCTGCCAGATTTTGACCAAAAAGGACTTTTCCTAAGAAAAGACCCTTCATATTTCAAATTCTAAATACAATAAACAGGCAACCATGTTTATGAGTTTCTTAGCAACAACCTTATCAGCCGCCAACTTCGGAGTTGACCATGGAGTTGACATTTTTGGCAAGGCCAACCATGGTCCTACAAAACGTCATATTTTACACTAAATAATAAAAAATTTGTCGGGTAAATGGACCATATGGCCTCACAAAATGAAGTCGAAAAACGTGTCATTTGCATAATCGATTGAACAGTTTGGGTTCATTAAAAAGAGACGGCGACGCATAAAAAAAATTGAGTAGAAAAAAAAGAAATAGTACGGTAAACGTACAATAATTGGAAAATTTATCAATTATTGATAAGGTTTCGTTCGTAACCTATTTATTTTCATCAATTTTTTCTTATTTTTCAACTTACCGTTTTAATTGAGTTTTCAGTCAGAATTGAAAATAATTGACCTCGTTGGGGGTTGGATATTGAGGGAAAAGGGAGTTTCCGACGCCCTTTTGTACCAGGAAACGGGATTATTTTAAAAATAAAAACACTTGTCACGAAAAATCGCACTTGAAAACTGTGACTCACTTTCTACAAGACGTCCGCCATCACTGAACTTCTTTTTTTATAAAACAAAACTTTTGGGATAAAAGGGTTATCCGAGAGTTGTCATTTTTTGGAGCGGTCTCGGTACGAAGGCGTGACGTCATTGTGACGTCAGAAGAGTAAGGAGGTCAAGTCTTTGGATATCATCAAGGTGTGTTTTTCTACGATGCCATCATCGTGTGTTTTCTCTATGTCCAAACCACCCAAAATGTCCAAATCCACCCAAATCACCTATTTAACCTAAGCAGTTTAACCTAAGCACCCAAATATAGACAAAACTCGACATGTAAAGTGTTTTTTGACATGTAAAGACCCTTTTCACTCCTATTTTGATAAGAAAAGACCCTTCTTAGATAGATTTTGACCGTTTTTGACAACTAAAGACCCGTTTAAGCCTGATTTTGAACCTTATCCACTATAAAACTCTTTTTAGCCATATATAATTTAAAATTTAAATGCTCCGCTATTTGCAGATAAAAAATTAAAAGCCTTTTTGTACGCAAAATTATATACAACCACCCTAACCTACTAAAACAGCCAAATAGCCCTAACCATTGATTATCTTTATATATAACCACCAAAATTACTAAAACCACCGAAATTTGACGTATATTTTCTATTTTTGTCCTATTTCTTTGGAAAATAAGAAAAGGGAAAAGTTTTACAAAAAGGGAAATTTTTTCATTTGGAACACTCCTAACCTGCCATTTGTATAACCATCATTTTGTCGATTTCGATTTTCTTGAATTTCTTTCTTTACGGTCCAGTAATCTCGGTCATTTTACTTTCCCTGTTTTATTTTATAATAAAATAAGGTAAAATGATGAATTTTATTATGTGTTGAATGAATTAATTTTATTTTTAGCAATGTCTTATTTGATAAACGAGAGTTTTGTGCGTTATGAATGCACTTGTGGTACTTTGACTGCGATTTCTCGTCTTTATTTTTGCCGTCACTGCTTAGAAGTGCGATGTTGCTATTGTGTCTGCCAAGAGGTACGTGAAGGTGGTGAAAATGATTGGTTTTTAGGTTCTTTTTAGGTGGATAGTCATTATTGTTCGAATTGTATGGAGAATTTTC
>JAGWEN010001627.1:0-21030 GCA_018703685.1 Orius laevigatus
TTTAATCTTATCTTTGGAAGGGGAGTCACGGCCAGCCAGCCAGCCTTGCTAATGGTATTCAGGGAAAATTAAATATGCTGCTAAAATTAACTGAAGACAACGCACATTATTTTTAAAATGTGCTCAATCATCCCCTACCACCTCTACCTTATATCACCACCGCCAATCTTAACCTACCTCCCATAACCTCCCCCAATAATCCCCCGCCACCGCCACCTTCCATAACCTAACCGAATTATCCCCCACCTCCCTTCAATCCCTTATCCTCCCTCCTCATCCTCACCATCTCTGTCATCCCGTACCTCCCCTACCATCGATGACTCTCCCCCAATCATCCCCCACCACCGCTACCTTCCATAACCTAACCGAATCATCCCCCACCTCCCTTCAATCCCTTATCCTCCATCCTCATCCTCACCATCTCTGTCATCTCGTACCTCCCCTACCATCGATGACTCTCCTCCAATCATCCCCCACCACCGCTACCTTCCATAACCTAACCGAATCATCCCCCACCTCCCTTCAATCCCTTATCCTCCATCCTCATCCTCACCATCTCTGTCATCCCGTACCTCCCCTACCATCGATGACTCTCCTCCAATCATCCCCCACCACCGCTACCTTCCATAACCTAACCGAATCATCCCCCACCTCCCTTCAATCCCTTATCCCCCATCCTCATCCTCACCATCTCTGTCATCCCGTACCTCCCCTACCATCGATGACTCTCCCCCAATCATCCCCCACCACCGCCACCTTCCATAACCTAACCGAATCATCCCCCACCTCCCTTCAATCCCTTATCCCCCATCCTCATCCTCACCATCTCTGTCATCCGTACCTCCCTACCATCGATGACTCTCCCCAATCATCCCCACCTACGCTACTTCCATACCTAACCGAATCATCCCCCACCTCCCTTCAATCCCTTATCCCCCAGTTACGTCGATTCCTCTTCCATACTTTTTAATTTTGTTTAAATAATCACCTAAATGTTTAAATAAGTCTCATTGTATTCTTAGATGAAAATGTAGGAAGATCTAAGTCGTGAAAGTCTTGTCACAAATTAAAGGAGTTCAGTGAAGCGTTTGGGGATGTTTGTCTAACTTGAATGTACTAGAAGATGACGTAGTGCGACTCTAATCTCTCCCAGGCTGGTGTGGAGCCTCCGCTAGGGGAAACCCCCCCTCCCCACCACCACCTCCCCGCCGCCTTCCTCCTCCGGGGCTTCTTGATAAGGAAAGGGTTTCTCTCATCCGCCATGGGGGGAAAAGCCTCCTGAATTTATATTTCAACATTATACACCAACCCTTTTGTTTTCATCCTTCTATTTAAATTTAAAATTATCTTAACACTTGTGGCTTACGTTTTTTCAAAATGGAAAATAAATAATCGATGTCTAAATGGGGGGGGGATTTTTTCCGTCTTTTTATAGGTCGTTTCAACTCAAGTCTCATTCGTTATTCATCCCTTGTCCATGGTTAATGACCGAGGCTGGAAAGAAAAACAAAACTTGGGGAGGTTTACCCGGGGCTTTTGTGGAGAAAACTTAGATCCGAGGTTCTATATCACACGTCCTCCTTTTTTAGGCTCGTGTCCTGGGTCTGCGAAGAGGAAAAGGACTCCAATCGGTATATTTCATGTTATGGAGGCTGAAGAAGGGCTACAATGCTATTAATATAAATCATTCTGTTTAACCTAAAAACTGTCCAAAACCCTCTGTGTGTGCATTTACAAAAAATCAAACGCTGAACAAACTTTTTTTAAACCTGTAAACTTTAACAAGCTTTCAACAACGGAAACCCCTCGTAATTTAGCTCGGTTTACTCCACCCTCGAGGAAATCCACCGGGGAAAATACAAAATCCGATGTTCGACGTTCTTTCAAGATTTTACGTGAAATTCTCCACGTCATGAAAAAAAGCGAAAAATTTTTAAAGTTATTAATCGAACTATAGAGGATTGGTGGGGTTTGGAGTAATGGGGAGGGTAAAATCTGGCTAAAAAGTGTCTTTTATTATCAAATAAGGTTCAAAAGTAGATCAAATTGGGACTTTTCTTATTAAAAGGTTCAAAAACTGTCTATAAAGTGACTTTCCTTATCAAAAACTGTCTGAAAAGCGCCTTTTATTGTCGAAAAAGGGTAAAATCTAGCTAAAAAGGGTCTTTTCTTATCAAACAAGGTTCCAAACCAGATCAAATCGGGCCTTTTCTCTTCAAAAACTGTCTAAAAAGTGACTTTTCTGGTTAAAAAGGTTTAAAAACTGTCTGTTAATTGACGTTTATTGTCAAAAAAAAGGTTAAAATCTAGCTAAAAAGGGTCTTTTCATGTTATAAACTGTCTATTAAGTTACTTTTCTTGTCAAAAACTGTCTAAAAAGTGACTTTTCTGGTTAAAAAGGTTTAAAAACTGTCTGTTAATTGACGTTTTTTGTCAAAAAAGGGTAAAATCTAGCTAAAAAGGGTCTTTTCTTATCAAACAAGGTTCCAAACCAGATCAAATCGGGCCTTTTCTCTTCAAAAACTGTCTAAAAAGTGACTTTTCTGGTTAAAAAGGTTTAAAAACTGTCTGTTAATTGACGTTTATTGTCAAAAAAAGGTTAAAATCTAGCTAAAAAGGGTCTTTTCATGTTATAAACTGTCTATTAAGTGACTTTTCTTGTCAAAAACTGTCAAAAAAGTGACTATTCTTGTCAAAAAAAATGTCAAAACTGTTTGAAAAGTGTATTTTACTGTCATAAAGTGTCGAAATCTGGCTGAAAAAGGTCTTTTTTTCGTCAAAAAAGGTTGAAAATTCGGCTGAAAAGTGTATTTTTTTGTGTGTCAAATTTGGTCAAAATCTGGCTGAAAAGGGTCTTTACATACCAATTAATGTTCTAAAACAGTCTAAAAAGTGACTTTTCTTGTCAAAAAGTCTCAAAATATATCTGATAATTGTCTTTTCTTGTCAAAAGTCTTTTCAAGTTCAAAATCAGTGTGAAAGGTTCTGTCAAAACTGTCTGAAAAGTGTATTTTATTGTCAAAAAGGATCAAAATCTGGGAGAAAAGTGTCTTTTTTAGTCGAAATAGGTTCAAAATCCAGCTTTATTATCTCTTTGGATTTTTATCGTCCCAGAAATGCGTGAAAAGGCATCTCTCCCCGTTTCAACGATAGGAAGTTATCTAAGTTTATTGACCGGGAGGTCATTTTCGGCTAACTTTCTACATTTTAATTATTGTTTAATTTTTAATTTGATTAATGAGTAATGATTGTATTCTTTTCTTTAAGGCAAACAATTAGTCAGAGGGGAAAAACCTCGAAGATTAATCGAGTCCTATTCAAATAGCTTAGGGCTAATTGCCATCGTCATATTGTTGCTCCTCATAAAAGCACTTTTCACTGAACTTAACTTTTTTTCACCTAACAGTTTATAAAAGGACCCTTGGAAGTGGATTAATGCTCTCTTTTTGTGTGAAAGTGGTCGAAATTCTGTTTGATATCCCCTTTAGTGTCAAATTAACCCTTTTTCAAGTTTATTATGTACTTTTAAAGGGGTCGTCTGGGACGAATGAGGTCTATTTTCGGAGATGGGGGCCATTGCTTTAAAAGGAGCACTTTTTTCGGGAATAATTCATGCTGCGTTGGTCATCTCGTTCGATTTCCAGGATGAGATTACCTCACGTTTGGACCGTTCGAAAGGCGGAGTCATGGAAATATTTTGGGGATTAGAGGCTTTTAAGTGTCTAATGACAAAGGAAAAGGAAGGCCGGGGTTTTGTGAGTTGGCGTAACTTGAAGCCTAGTACAAGGACGGTTGATGTTCGAAGGAGGAAAACATCGACCCGACCGGTTGCCAACTACAGGCCGACGATAAACACTTATTTGACAACCCCTTACATTTCAATTCCAAAACCAAACCGGAAATGTTGAACGTAAAAAAAAATCCGCTAAAACTTTCAAATGAACATTTTATTTCTAAACCTCCCTTGTCTGAGCTATGAGGAGACAAAAAAAGTTTTTTGGACGAAAATTAGGCATCATAAATGTTCATTTTTTTTTATTATCTCAGTGGCTCCCAAACTGGGGGGCGTAAGCTGTCCCCAGGGGGTGTGAGAAAGCTCAAGTTTTGTGCGAATATCCCCAAAAATTCGCCAAAAACCTCAAAATCAACATTTAAAAAAATTTTGGTCAAAAAACCTCGAAATCAACATTTATGATGCCTAATTTTCGTCCATAAACCTCAAAATCAACATTTAAAAAGCCTAATTTTGGTCAAAAAACCTCGAAATCAATATTTATGAAGCCTAATTTTCGTCCAAAAACCTCAAAATCAACATTCATAAAGCCTAATTTTCGTCAAAAACCTCCAAATCAACTTTAAGTTGACAATTTTTTGTCAAAAACCAAAATCATAATTATAAGAGCAAATATTTTTGTCAAAAAATCTCAAAATCAACGTTTTAAGTGCAATTTCTTTTGTCAAAAACCTCAAAATCAACATTTTAAAACCCAAATTTCATCAAAAAACCTCAAAATTAACATTCAAAACTTGGGGGGGGGGAGGATTTAATTTGTTTAAAAGGGGGGCGCACTGTGAAAACGTTTGGGAACCTCTGTTTTTGCCTAATATATTTTTCTAAAAGTCAGTTCTCTGTTAAAATTTTTTGCTCCCCATCCGGGCGCCCCCTTAACTGAAATCCCACCCACACCCTAAGGTCCCAGTCCGCCCCTGGATAATTAAATTTTAAATTAAAAACAAATATCAAGGAGCAATTAACGATCAACAGGAAGGGGAGGGGCTAAAAAACAAAAACAAATTTGTTACTCCAGAAACGTTTGGTCCTTCAAAAAATCTTAGTTAATCAACTTTGTAGTAAATTTTATACCCTTTAATTTTGTTTCTATAAAATTTTTTGAAATTTCAATTTTTGATTGACAAAGAAGGAGGTGATGGGAGAGGATATTGGTTTGAGTGATATGGCACTTTGGACTGTGGGTCCCAAATCCTCCCAAAATGGAGAAAAATAATCATTTTGGCCCTACGACCCCTTCTAGGCTCTATTCCACTTTTTCTGCATCGAAACCAACACAAAAAATTTCTTTTTGAATAACTTAATTCCTTTTAGCCACCAATATAGACCAATAAAATGAAATTTATTACGAAAAAAGGTTTTTTTACGTTGAAATTCTAAGGTCGGTTTAAGTGTATAAATTACCGGACAGGGTGAGAGCTAATTTAGTTTGTGAAGGGGTAGTGAATAAAGGGGTCGGGTCGGAAGGTAGAGTCAGACTCAATAATTTACCCACTTCACTCTATAGGCCTATTAGAATATTAACACCTTCCTCGATGGACACACCTAAATTTCATTAACGAATTGCTCCCAAAATAATTTCTCGGAAATTAAAAAGTATAAAAGAAGCAAAAAACGAGATCTCATTTGGTCGAAAGTTGAGAAATAAAAGGTAAACAAAACAAAGAGGATTGGGATGGGAGGGTGGTGGGCTCTCAATTAAAGCCTGACTTTTTCCCTCCCCGCGGCTCTTTTCTAAAGCTACACACGCTGACTATTCTGCGAGGCTAGGACGTCGAAAGGGCGGGGGTTGGAAGTTTAGGGGGGGGGATGGATTTACCCCTAACTTGATTACACTCGCCGAGAAACTAGGGCGTTCACCCTCCCCACCGTTTCCATATATCATTTACCGTTTCCTGGATGCTATATACGTACGAAATAAATATAAATAAAAAAAACAGCGAAATAATTGACTCGCATAGCTCAGATTTAATTAAAAAGAATTCAAATTTTATCACGGATTTCCCGTTTTAAAGCGAGTATTGAATGGCAAAAAGTTAATACAAGTCTGGTTTAGTGTGGTAGTTATGAAGGAGGAACCCCAAAACTTTCTCAAAAAGTAGGTTCTCAATTGACTTCTCTCATTCTGCCACTTCCTACTCTTTCATCGCCTCCAGTGTCCTCTAGTCTATACTATCACCTCCCTTACCCTCCTAAACCCTTCCTACATCCCACCATTCTCCCATCACTTTTCATACAGTCCTGAAACCACTTTATCACCCGACACTCTCCCTTCGCCTCCCCTTCACTTCTTAAGCATCCCAAAATTAACACCACTCTCATATTACCTTTCCTACCCACCCTATCACCTCTCTTACCATCTAAACTCTACCATCTTCCCCGCAAAAGGTTCCAAAGAGGAGGTCGACGGAGTGCAGCAGAACACTGGACGTTTAACGGCCAAAGTGTGGACATCGTTAATGAGTACACCTACCTAGGAATGCTGCTTACACCCAGATTGTCACTTACCAAGCATCAGAGGAGTAAGGCTAACGCAGCAAAGATAGCAATTAATTCGACATGGACGAACGTGTTCGCCAACCGTGACATCCCGATCCAAGCCAAGCTTCAAGTCTTCGACGCCGTGGTAAGAGCCATCATTGGTTACGCCGCTCAGGTTTGGGGTTTTTCAGAGAGCACGACGTTGGAAAGTGTACAGATGCTGTTTATCAAGAGGCTGTTTGGGCTCCCGAAGTTTGCGCCGAATTACCTGATTCACCTAGAAACCGAGGTCTCCACAATAGTTGAATTTACATTACGATGCCATTACGCCTACCTCGGTCGAATCGCGAATATGGGTACGTCCCGCTTGCCCAGGATTGTAGCGGCAGAAATAATAAGGGCGAATATATCATGGGCGAAGGATTACGGCCAACGAGCATCCAGGTATGAGGTTAGCAATCGACTAGAGCGGCTGGACAGTGATTGCTTAAAAGTTGACTGCGAAGGGATTGTTGCTGGACTCGCTGAAGAGAGCAAAAGAAAATTTATTGAAAGATCGAACAACTCCCAGCACTACACCATCTACAGGAGGCTGAACCCAGCAGTGAAGTGTGCTTCATTAATTAAGCCTGAGACGATGGACACGAAGACGGTTAATTGGATCTTTAAGCTCAGATGTGAGCTCCTATATTTGAACTCTCAGACGTACAGAAATGATGATGATGAAGATGATGAAACACGCCAGCGATGCTCAATGTGCAACAGAAGAGAAAAAGAAGACATGTTCCATTTTTTGGCGGTATGGGCGATTCTCAGAGAGTTTAGGGTCCCCATCCTGGGCGCACCAATCTTGTTTCTGGGTGATCTAATTAAACTTCTGGACGGGGAAGGGTGGAAGAAATTGGCATTGTATTGTCAAACAGCAATGAAATATAGGAAATTTTTGATCGAGGAGTATAATAATTAATTAAAAACAAAAACAAAAACGTACAAAAGATTTATTTGACTTTTTCATTATTAAAATTTTTATCATGTATTAAATTTTTTTTGGTCGAACTTCCGGCAGACGGTACTTAAGTACCAAGCCGTACTTAATGTTTAAGGAAACCTTTTAATTTTATAAAAGTTGTAAAATACCTAGAATAAACATTTTTTTCTTCTTCTTCTTCTTCTTCTTCATATTACCTTTCCTACCCACCCTATCACCTCTCTTACCATCTAAACTCTACCATCTTCCCCGCAAAATGTAAATTGTGTTAAAACATTAAAAGCCTAATTTTCGTCCAAAAACCTCAAAATCAACATTTAAAAAGCATAATTTTGGTCAAAAAACCTCGAAATCAACATTTAAGATGCCTAATTTTCGTCCAAAACCTCAAAATCAACATTCATAAATCTAAATTTTCGTCAAAAACGTCGAAATCAACATTTATAATTGCCTAATTTTCGCCAAAAAACCTCAAAATCAACATTTTAAAAGCTAAATTTTCGTCGAAAAAACAAAACAAAAAAACCTCAAAATCAACATTTAAGATGCCTAATTTTCGTCCAAAAACCTCAAAATCAACATTCATAAAGCCAAATTTTCGTCAAAAACCTCCAAATCATGGTTGTAAGACCAATTTTTGTCAAAAAAATCTCAAAACCAACGTTTTAAGTGCAATTTCTTTTGTCAAAAACCTCAAAATCAACATTGAAAAAGCCCAATTTTCGTCAAAAAACCTGGAAATCAACATTTGTAAAGCCTAATTTTTGTCCAAAAACCTCGACATCAACATTTGTAAAGCCTAATTTTCGTCCAAAAACCTCGACATCAACATTTTTAAAGCCTAATTTTCGTCAAAAAACCTCAAAATCAACTTTAAATTGACAATTTTGCTTCCGATCCCATTAACTGAAAACCCACCCACACCCTAAGGTCCCAGTCCTCCCATGCCCCCTACCTTCCAGCAACCATCTCATCGCCACCAACATTCTAATACCTCATTAGTCATTACCCCCTTATTCAAATTCCTACCCCAATGGATTTTTCTGGTCATTTTACATCGAAAAATTGATTAAAAACCAAAATTATCCAAACTTAAACATCCAGAAAAAAGTTTGTTTCGCTAAAAAAAAACTTTTTAAAACAAATTAGGTGGCAGATTAAACTTTTTTTTGTTCATTAGCATAAAAATGAATTCGAACAAGGCCTTCGATATTCCTCAACCCATACTTGAAATTTAATAACGACATATTGCTTTTTTGTTCTATTTATGCTAATCTTATGCTAAAAAACAATAAAGAAGGTTCCTTTTGTATCTCGTCACATATTCAAGAATGAAGTCCCTCTCTTTGACCTAATTTCGTGTCCTAGGCATAAAAAAAAAGCTAGAGGTAACATCAAAGGGCCAATTTCGTTTATTGCAGCTTTTTTAAGTCTTCGAATGATATTAAAAGTTGCCTTTTAACGAAATGGAAGAAGGTAAACAGGCTTAAAACTTAATTATACTCTGTTGGGTCACGAAGTTCTGAATGTATGCTTTCTAAGTACTAAGTCGTTTTGAAAGTAGACTTAATTTATTTCTTAAGACTTAAATAAGCACTTGAGAAATAAAAAAAAAGAAGAGTTTCAACTTTTTTTCTCTTTAAAGGAAACCGATACGTGGGAGAAGCCCTTCTGGCTGTAAATATTTGGAGTAAGGTTCAATTAGTCAAAGGTTTTCGACCTCCACGTTTCTAGGCTTTGAAAAGGGATGAAAAGGGCAGCTGAGTGAGAAAGGGTTCTTTAATATTTAATTAAGTTGACGGACCATTTTCATTGAAGATCTTAAGCAGATCGATGTTCCTGCTGTATTCTTTATGTCTGTTTGTGATATACGAGGAAATTGATTTGAATATTTTAAGTCGCATTTAAGTCCCCTATCACCTCCCTTACCTTCATGAACCATCCCAACCTCCCACCCATCACCTCCTAAACCCTCCCAACACTGCGCCAGAACCTTCGCCACCACCCGATAGGTATTCTCCTGTCTCCCATACCCAGGGGCGGACTGGGACCTTAGGGTGTGGGTGGGTTTTCAGTTAAGGGGGCGCCCGGATGGGGGGGGGAGGCAAAAACGTTTAACAGAAAATTGGCTTTTAGAAAAATATATTAGGCAAAACAAATTAAATTCTTTGCCTCCCCCCCCCCCAAGTTTTGAATGTTAACATTGAGGTTTTTGAATGAAATTTGGGTTTTAAAATGTTTATGTTGAGGTTTTTGACCAAAGAAATTGCACTTAAAACGTTGATTTTGAGATTTTTTGACAAAAATATTTGCTCTTATAATCATGATTTTGAGATTTTTTACAAAAAATTGTCAATTTAAAGTTGATTTTGAGGTTTTTTGACCAAAATTAGCCAACTTGGCATCATAAATGTTGATTTCGAGGTTTTTTGACGAAAATTTGGCTTTAAAAATGTTGGTTTCGAGGTTTTTTGACCAAAATTAGACTTTTTAAATGTTGATTTTGAGGTTTTTGACAAAAGAAATTGCACTTAAAACGTTGATTTTGAGATTTTTTGACAAAAATTGGTCTTACAACCATGATTTGGAGGTTTTGACGAAAATTTGGCTTTATGAATGTTGATTTTGAGATTATTGGACGAAAATTAGGCATCTTAAAATATGTTGATTTTGAGGTATTTTTTTTGTTTTATGTTTTTTGACGAAAATTTAGCTTTTAAAATGTTGATTTTGAGGTTTTTTTGACGAAAATTAAGCAATTATAAATGTTGATTTCGAGGTTTTTTGACCATAATTAGGCTTTTTAAATGTTGATTTTGAGGTTTTTGACGAATTTTTGGGGATCTTTATTATTTGCACAAAAAAAGAAAAAAAATAATCTTGAGCTTTTCCACGGGCCAGTCCGCCCCTGCCCATACCCACTTCCTACCACTCTCCCATTGCCTTTTCTACCCTCCTGAACCCTACCCCGCCTCCCAAAGCTTTCCCTACCCTATGACGGACCATTTTCATTGATTTGCCGAAGATCTTAAGCAGACCAGATCGATGTTCCAGGATGCTGTATTCTTTATGTCTGTTTGCCGTACATGAGGAAATTGCTTTGAATATCCCAAGTCTCATTGAAATTTGTTGCCCCCCTAGTTTACGGTCGGTCGGGTGCAACTGCAATTGCGACGACGGTTTTGTGAGCGGTGGTTTATTTTAAATTTGCAAGTCAAAATGTTTATGTTTGTTTTCCGGGAGTCCCCGACCCCGATTCCCTCGTCCAAGTTGTTTGCACTCTTTTGAAAACGTCGCTCCTCTCATTGAAACTCAAATTTCGAATCCCGCTCGACATGCAAAAGGTCGGAAGGACTCGAAATTGCGAAAATTCGAAACCTTTATCATCCATTGAACATTTTTCCTCTTTTTATACAATTGATTGATTCCAGAAAATTCGTTCATCGATCAGATTTGTGGCAACAGTACTTTTCTTGTCAAAAAAAAAGGTTAAAATATGGTTGAAAAGGGTCTTTCTTATCAAAAAAGGTTCAAAATTACGCTCAAAAGGTTCTTTTCTTGTCCAAAAAAGGCAAAATCTGGCTGAAAAGGGTCTTTTTTTGAAGAAAAAAAAAGTTCAAATCAGACTGAAAAGTCTTTTCTTGTCTAAAAGGGTCGTTTAGACTTTTTTTCGTGCTCAAAAATCTTTGAAAAATAATGCATAATGGTCACCCTAGTGGTGGGTTGAAAATGGGGAGACTACCCGATGATGGGGAAGGTTGTGGGACAGAGTAGGGCGTAATTGAATTACATTGTAATTGAATTAATAATTGAATTACAATGTAATTGAATTACATTGTAATTTAATTGCTTTTATAGTAAGTAATTGAATTACAATGTAATCGAATTACTTTTCTATTAAGTAATTGAATTACATTGTAATTCAATTACATTGTAATTAGATCACATTTTCAATTACAAATTACAACAAATCGAAAAATATCTATTTTCACTAAATTTTCAAGAAAAATGAAAAACGATCCTTTAGAACTCATTTTCAAAGTAAAAGAAATCCTAGATGGCATAATAATCCTAAAAAGACACTCTAGAATCCTTCATCATTGAAAAAAGACCCTCTAGAATTCATTTTCAAAGTAAAAGGCATTCTAGGTGCCATTATAATCCTAAAATGACACTCTAGGTTTATTTATGAACGCTAAATGACCCTCTAGAATCCTTCATCATCGAAAAACGACACTCTAGACTTCATTATCACAGAAAAAGATACTCTAGAGAGTCTAGAGTCCTTTATCAAAAAAAAAAAAAAAAAATTTTTTGTTGCCGGCCATTACATTTTTGTAATCGAATTAATTTTGTAATCGGATTTAATTTTTTTGTAATCAAATTACATTTTTTGTAATCGAATTACATTTCTTGTAATCGAATTACTTGAATGTAATTGAATTACTTGTAATTTGTAATCCAATTACTTTTTTCCAATTACATTGTAATTGAAATTACAAAGTAATTCATGAGTAATTTGTAATTTGTAATTCAATTACATTTTGCCCTACTCGTTTGTGGGAGGACGTAAATGGTGTGAGAGGTTGGGCTTTATGAGTAGGCTATAGCGGTGATGGGATGGTAGGATGTGGGAGTAGTTGGGGGAAATCTAGAGGTATTTGGAGTCCCAAATCAATAAAAATCCTTCTCTTTTGTTTATTTTAGAACAAATTAATAAAATAAAAAATTTAGAATCCGTTGCAGAAGTTTTCCTATTTAATATTCTTTTGAATACAGATGCCGATATGAAATTTGCATAGATGAGGGGGTTGTCCCAGAGTCAGACAGCTAATCACCTTCATTCATGCATTTTAATGCGATTTCCATACCCGTCGAAGGTTCTCCCTTCCCAATTTGTATTTTTTTAACATAAAAAAATATATTTAAAAAAATAATTTGCATTTTTGATTCATTAATAAGAATGTAATGAAAGTACAATTATGCAAAGTGAAGACAGGGAATCCTTTCGTTCGTGTGGAAAAATTTAAAGGGAACTTTTACGGTTGAACTGTTTTCGGATTTTAAGTCTCGTATTTTTGGGAAAAGGCACTTTAGGAACTTAACGAATTTCCTTCGGGGTTCAAACATTTCATGATCGGGAGGAAAAGAGAAAAGTCCAAATCCGCTTACCGAAAAGTAAGGTAGTACCTACTTGTTTGCCTTAGTCGGAGAGCTTTTTATTTTCGTCCTGTTTTAGCAGATATTAACTATTTATTTATTTTTATTATTAAAGAAATTATTTTTAAGGAGGATCCGACATCAAAATTCTACCAAGTGTGCGAGAGAGAGGGAAGATGCCCAAAAGTATTTTCCTCGTTTTGGGCACTAAAAATGGTCGGAAATTTTTTTTTGAAAAGCGCGTTCTCATTCTTTTGGAAAACTACGTACTGTTTAGGGGGCAGTTTTTCCGGAAAAATTTTCCTCGGGAAAATAGAAAATGCAATTTTCCACCAAAACTGAAATTTTGAAAAAACAGGTAGTCATCTTGTAGGTTTTGACGAGCTGATTTCAAATATGCTAATATTAAGAAGATCGGATGAATAGATTCGTCGGTACGAGATTTTTAAGGATTGCGGGGAAGGGGAGTTAAATTGTGGGGAAGCAAAGATGACTCATCACTCTTACTCCTTCAAGGTCATCGAACTTTACAAACGGCTTAATTTTTTCTCTCTATTATAGGTAGATTTTTTTTTCCATTTCATAATATTTAGTCAAAACTACAAAAGACTCATGATTTTCAATATTCCCCAAAAATTTAGTTTTTATTTTCTTTCTGAACATATTTAAGGGCTGTTTTTCATCTAAAACCTTAAAATCGACATTTTAAGAGCCAAAGTTTCGTCCAAAACCTCAAAATCAACATTTGTAAAGCCCAATTTTCGTCCAAAAACCTCAAAATCAAAGTTTTAAGAGCCATATTTTCGTCAAAATACTCAAAATCAACAATTATAAATTCGCGTTCGTAGATTTCAGAAAATTTTATAAAAACAAAACTAAAGATTATTAAATTTGCTACAAATTTGATCTACTAAGATTTTTTGTAGGACCAAACGTTTCTGATCTACGAGGCGACAAAAAAGCGGGATTTTCGATTTTTACTATCAAAAAGTCAGATTTTAGAAAACTCAGTCTGCAAAGGATAAAAATTTAAAATTACAGAAAGATAACATTGTAGAAAATAAAGCAGGCAAATGGATTCTTGAAATAAAAATCAATTTGAAGGACCCTGACCTTGGCAAAGGGAAAATGTTTATTTATCTTTTCTCCCCCCTCATTTAACTCCCCGGAACCCCGCAGCATCTAAGCCTTAAAAATCTCGTACCGACGAATCTATCCATCCGATCGTCTTAATATTAGCATATTTGGAATCAGCTCGTCAAAACCTACAAGATGACTACCTGTTTTTTTCAAAATAAAGTTTTGGTGGAAAATTGCATTTTCTATTTTTCCGAGGAAAACTTTTTCGGAAAAACTGCCCTCTAAACAGCACGTAGTTTTCCGAAAGAATGAGAACGCGCTTTTCAAAAAAAAATTCCGACCATTTTTAGTGCCCAAAACGGGGAATATAATTTAGTATTATATGATAAAAGACTTTTTTATTATTTTATTTATTTATTTATTTTTCTCGAGAGGCTCCTTTGAAATTCCCATTCGATTGCTTTATCGATAATATTTTTAGGAAATATTAGATTTGGTGAAATGTCGTTTACCTACCTAAATGTCAAGAGCTAAAATAAGAGGAAACGTATAAAAAACCTTAATCGTGAAGTAGCTTATGCCCCCTTCCCACGCCCTATACCCTTTTTAAACCCATGGGAGCAAATAAAAATATAAAACATCTACGAAGGTCTTTGATAAGAAAATAATTTATATTTCTTTTATTTGAAGCTAACCAACAAAATGCGATTTTTATTTTATATTTAGATAAATAAATAAAAAAACGTATCAAATGTACGGTTTTATTAAGGAAAAATCTTCAAAAGTGCCAATTATATCTGCCATTTTAGGACGAGATGTTTTATGATTAGGTAAAAATTGAAAAAAGAAAGTTTTGCTTTTAAAAACCTCTCGTCCTAAAGCCATTTCGTCCAAAATTTTAAGGTTTTTAGGACGATTTGTTAACAATTCGCTTTTAAGCCATTTTATGGTGAGAATTGCTTTTGGGACATTATGGACCCTTTTTAGCTAGGTTTTTGATGTACAGAAGGGCTCTTTTTGGACACTAGGGACCCTTAAGCTTGATTTTTGATACTTTTTGCAAATTAGGGACCCTTTTTAGCTAGGTTTTCGATCTGTTTTAGATTCTAGGGTCCATTTTAGCATGAATTTTGATCCTGTTTAGACATTAGGGTTCCTTTAGCTTGATTTTTTATCCTTTTTGGACTTTAGGGACCCTTTTAAGCTAGGTTTTTGATCTTTTTTGAGCAAAAGGGGCCCTTTAAGTAAATTATGGTTTTCTTGTGACGCTAAGACCCCTTTTTAGCTTGATGTATAGTCTTTTTTGGACACTAGGAGCCCTTTTAGCTTCAATTTTGATCCTTTTTTGACGCTAGGGACCCTTTAGCTTGATTTTTGATCCTTTTGGGGCATGAAAAGTCTTTTTAGCTAGGTTTTTGATCTTTTTTAGACACTAGGGGCCCTTTTAGCTTGAGTTTTGATCCTTTTTGGACACTAGAGGCCCTTTATAGAAGTTTTGTTTTACAAAAGAGTCCTTTTTAATTAGATAATTTTTCTTTGTGACTAAAAGGGCCATTTTTGCATTTTTACCTTGATTTATGATCGTCTTGGACACTAGGCCTTCTTAACTAGATTTTTTCTTTAACTAAAAAAACAAAAAAGTTCTATTTGCTTGATTTTTGACCTTTTTTTGGCACTAGGGATCCTTTTAGCCAGATTTTGTTCCTTTACTATGAAAAGGGCCCTTTTAGCATGATTTTTGATCCTTTTTGGACACCAAGGGCCATTTACCTCGATTTTTGGACATTAGGGACCTTTTTAGCTAGATTTTTTCCTTTACGACAAAAGAGGCTCTTTTTGCTTGATTTTTTCTTCTCTTTTTCTTTTTTGCTTGATTTCATTCTTTTGCTATGAAATGGCCACTTACACATAGCATTTAAAGACTTTTTGATATTCCCATGGGTGGGGAATGGGCCGGGGGTGTAATAATTTCCAGGGCCTGTAAATTCCACCTATCCGACCCTGGTTCGATGAAATCATATACCGAAACTTTTCAAACTGAGCTTTCATGTCCAATCGCATGAGGTAGTTTAAACGGAGAAGTTTAAGGAACCCCTACCTTACGGACTCCCCCCCTCCTCACCATCCCCCCAACCTCCCCCTTGTTAGTAAACAACTTGAACGGACTCGTTACCCCCGAAGTAAACAACTTGAACCGTCTCGTTACGTTGAACCGATCGGAATTCCAACTTCGTAATTATATTTCAAATGATTCTGAATAATTCATTTTTCCCCCCTTCATACTCCTCTGTAAATACATCGTAATAAAGTAAAAAATTCTTCGGATTATACTTCTTATTAGAGTTATGCTTGGAGCTAAAAAAGAAAGGGAAAAGGGAAAAAATCCAGCTAAAAGAGCTTCCATGAAACGAGCGAGGCGTAAAATTGTACTTCAAACGTAGAAATTAAAGTCAGTTGAAGTAGTAGCCTCTTTCATGAATCGTTCCAGATTGAATTCTTCTTCTTTTATTCTCCTTAATATGGCATAAGTGTTATATAAATTCTAAGTTTCTGCTCTCCCCAGACATAAAAATCATCGTCAGCCATTTAAAAGTGGTTGAGAAGGGGTGGCAGACGTGTCAGGTTGACGGTGGTTTGATTTCCACTTTAGTAAGCTTCACGGGAGAACGACAAGTCCTAGCAAGTCCGGATTAGTCTCATTTTAAAGGTTATTTAATTGCTAAGGACGAATACTAAGAGTATATTTCGCTATCGCTTATGGTTTGGAAGTGGTAAGGCTTCGAACTTTGAAAAATGGCCAATATTTTCACATTGTGTCATACATTTAGTGGTGCTACGGGAGAACGCCAAGTCCTAGCAAGTCCGGATTAGTCTCATTTTAAAGGTAATTTAATTGCTAAAGACGGATACTAAGGGTCACATTTCGCTATCTTTTTTGGTTTGGAAGCAGTCAGCGATTTAGTGAAACGAAAAATTCGCGATCTAGACAAAGTAAGTTATGTTTTTGCTCACCATTTCGAAACCATAAAAGATAGCGAAATTTGACTCTTAGTATTCATCCTTAGTAATTAAATTACCTTTAAAATGAGACTAATCCGGACTTGCTAGGACTTGGCGTTCTCCCGTAAAGCTTACTAAAGTGGAAATCAAACCACCGTCAGCCTGACACTGGTCGTCTGCCACCCCTTCTCAACCACTTTTAAATGGCTGACGATGATTTTTGTCTTCTTATGTCAGATATGACCCAAAAATTAGTATTTAAAATTTTAACCATGACAAAAAAGGTGCTCCGACGTCCAATTTTGGCACCCTTAAAATCGGCCGCCATCTTTAAAAGGTAACGATTTTTCATGGTATTCTATGACCTTAACAAACTTACCATGAACGTAAGTTGAAAGGTGAAAGCAAAGAAAAAAAGCGGAAAAAAAAGAAAAGAAAAAAGGGAGGTTGGTATCTGCTCTCCCCTCCACCCAGGTGTTCCAGCATGACAAAATTTATGGTCAATAACCATAGAAATGACCCACAGACGCCAAATTGAACTAATTGAACTATTCAGAGGGCCTAAACCATCTGTTTTTTGAAATTCTCAAACTTTGATAGGGCGTATCTCGATAAGCAGTAAGGTTACGGGAAAATTTATTAGTTATAAATTGTTGAAAATGTATGCCCTACAATATTGAATAGAGTGTGTTTTGTCATAAAACGCTTAGTTTAGGACTTATAGGCAAAAAACCGAAAATCAGCTTGGTTTTTCGCCCCCTCCTGAGGGTAGCGTAGGTTTCTCGAGTTGGAAAAATTAAGAGAGTCATCCCACCATATTCCCGGAACAAACTGTAAAAGTTTCAACAAGTCCCCAATTTCTTCCAGCAGACCCCCTTTTTTTCGCTCTGGCGACTGGATTACAGAAGGGATCTTCAATTTATATTTATAGGTAGGTATACCATGTGCCGGATGCCAGATGCCGGATTCCAGGTCCGGGGGTCCAGATGCCATGCCATATGCGGTATATGGCATATGCCATGCCATATGCGGTATATGCCATATACCGCATAACGGTTAACAGATTCTGATACAAGTTGCCTAGAGGCCCTAGTGCATGATGAAATATACCAGATTTCAGATACCATAGGTATGTCATATCCCATGAGACAGATCACAGATGCCACATGCCATAATATGCCAGAAGCCAGATGAAAGGTGCCAGATGGCAGACGAATGATGATCATTTTTCGTGATACCACTAACACTAATTTAAGACGATGCCAATAACTTAAAGATGCATAATTTGAAAAAAACAAGTTTTAATCACTTGTTAGAAAAGTAATCAAAAGCGGGTTATTAGTGGTCGGAGACTCTGATTTACGAGCGCGGCAATATTGTTCATCCTAAATTGGGAGGGCTGTAATAACCTTTGGGTGTACGTATAAAGGGGGGAAGGGGAAGAAGCGTAAGCAGGCTATACAATCCTAACAATGCAAATGACGATTCGAAATAGGGACTGTTTAATTAACAATCACAAACTATATTAACTTATAAACTATTGCATTTAACTATTAGGGTCTCTAATGACTATCGTTGCTCTCTTTGTACCTCAATTACATTTGAAATTTTTTCCTTACCCGACAAATATTAGATGTCAAAGTGTAAATGGCTTCAGGTAGATAAAGAAACCATCAAAGTGGGCGTTGAAACACTTAACCATTGACTTTTCAGTGTCAAGGATTAGTCCTTGTAATAAAAGATAAGAGAAGCAACGAATTCCTCATGAAAGCCTCGGAATCTCATGTCTGGAATCTGGCGTCTGGCATGTAGGATCTGGCATCTTTCATCAACTACCCTACAATTTGCTAATCCCGAACTACTTATGTATCCTTTAAAATCCCCTACTATCTAGCCAGGGGCTGGACTGGCCCGAGGGCTCGACAGAACCCACCCGCGCCCTTGAATACGTAGAGGCGGCGCCCCCTAGGTCAGGTCCTTTTTTTTCTTTTTTTTCTTTTTTCTTAACTTTCTCAAAGAGAAGTTATTGTATTACCGTCGATCGGGTTTTTAGGGAAGGGTCTTCCAGACCCCCTAGGGTCAAACTGACTTTTGATCTTTGTCGGACATGACTTTGTCTGTCGTGCCGGCCGCCGTCCGTCCGTCGCCTTTTTTCCGGAACCACTTCACGGCCACAACTTTCATCCGATTTTCACGAAATTTTCACACAATCTTCCTTTCGTGGTTATCTTGAAAGTGACGAGAGCGATTTTTGAAATTCGACAAAATGGCGGAGATATGTCTGTCTAAAGTTTGCAAAAATGTGCTACGGGCTTTATACCGGTCCGATCTTCACCAAATTTTAACCAAATAATCTTCACGTGATCCCATCTAATTCATTAACTAATTAGGTAATTAATTATGTAATTAGGTAATTATGACTAATTAACTTAATTTTCCCATTTTCATAAAATTATCGCCAAATTCAAGTTATGATTGCATCAAAAATTAATTAATAATTAAAACTAATTAGGTAATTATATTGAGTTTGAGTGAAATTAGTCCCATTTTCATAAAATTATCACCAAATTCAAGTTATGATTGAAAAAAAATTCTCAAAAATTATTAATTAATTAATTAACTAATTAGGTAATTATAATGTGTTTGAGTGAAATTAGTCCCATTTCATAAAATTATCACCAAATTCAAGTTATGACTGAAAATTCTCAAAAAATTAATTAATTAATTAACTAATTAGGTAATTATATGTAGTTTGAGTGAAATTAGTCCATTTTTCATAAAATTATCACCAAATCCAAGTTATGATTGAAACATTTTTTTCTTAAAATTAAGTATTAATTAACTAATTAGTAATTTTAGGTGTATGAGTGAAATTAGTCTCATTTTATAAATTATCACCAATTCATGTTATGATTGAAAAAAATCAAAAATAATTAATTATTTAACTAATAGGTAATTATAATGTTTGAGTGAAATTAGTCCCATTTTTGGAGAATGGTCACCAAATTCATAGTTGATGAAAAAATTTTTTTCCAAAATTATTAATTTATTAGGTAACTAATTATTTCATTACATTGTGTTGAGTGAATTACGTCTCATTTCATAAATTATTCCAATTCAAGTATGTAGAAAAAAGGATTCATTTCCCTCGAAATGTATGGATCCCCGCAATCTGTAGACCTTTGAAAAGTCGTGTCTCTGGGCAAGCTCAGGACCAATATTGTTTGTGTCAGTGAAATATCCCCAAATTTTGGTCAAAAACCTCAAAATCACATTTTAAAGTCAATTTTGTCAAAAAACTCGAATCACATTCAAAAGCTCAAATTTTCGTCAAAACCTCGAATCAACATTTATACATTCGCTTCATTTTCGTCAAAAATCTCCAAATCATGGTTGCTGTAAGCCCTTATTTTTGTCAAAAAACCCCTCAATCAACATTAAAAGCCTAATTTTCGTCAAGAAAAACATCGAAAGTCAACATTTTTAAAGCCTAATGTTTCGTGCCAAAAAACTCGACGTGCAACATTTAAAAAACAACATTTTTGTCAAAACCTCATAATCACATTTTTACCCCTTTTAAAGGTCGTAAATTCGTCAAAAATCCTCAAATCAACTTGTCTCTAAGTTGACCAATAATTGGTTTTTGTCAAAAACACCACATCATTATATAAGAGCAATATTTTTGTCAAAAATCTCACAATCAACGTTTGCAGTGCAATTTCTTTTGTCCAAAACCTCAAAATCAACATTTTAAAACCCAAATTTCATCCAAAAACCTCAAAGTTAACATTCAAACCTTGGTGGTAGGGGGGCAAACTATTTAATTTGTTTAAAAGGGGGGCGCACTGTGTTAAAGTTTGGGAACCTCTGTTTTTGCCAAATCAACATTCATAAAGCCAAATTTTCGTCAAAAACCTCGAAATCAACTTTAAATTGACAATTTTTCGTCAAAAACCTCCAAATCATGGTTGAAAGACCAATTTTTGTCAAAAAATCTCTCAAAATCAACATTTAAAAAGCCTAATTTTGGTCAAAAAACCTCGAAATCAACATTTATGATGCCTAATTTTCGTAAAGAAACCTAAAAATCAACTTTAAATTGACAATTTTTTGTCAAAAACCTCAAAATCATGATTATAAGAGCAAATATTTTTGTCAAAAAATCTCAAAATCAACGTTAAGTGCAATTTCTTTTGTCAAAAACCTCAAAATTAACATTATAAAACCCAAATTTCATCCAAAAACCTTAAAGTTAACATTCAAAACCATTCTGGCGCCCCTTAGCTGAAAACCCACCCATACCCTAAGGTCCCAGTCCGCAGTTGCATCTAGAATCTGCCATCTTTCATCAACTACCCTACGATTTGCTAATCCGAACTCTATGTATCCTTAAGATCCCTCTAACTAGCTAGCTTCTCATCACCAAACTTTGCTTCCTCTGAACTTTCCCAAGGCTACCCTATCCTCTCTCAGCCCCCCCCCCCCCCCCCCCCCCCCCGGTTTCGATCCTCTGTTCATCCTCTTTTCGAAA
>JAGWEN010001628.1:0-21009 GCA_018703685.1 Orius laevigatus
CCTTCTAAAAAAGTGAATCCCCCGCTTGTGAGGACAAAAAATATGTTTTTATAATCCAAAAATGACTTCAAATTCGTGTTTCTTACCTAAAAACAGTGTAAAAACCACATTTTGAGCCAAATCAAAAAATTGAAATTTTTGGCTGAAAACAAAAAGATGAAGCAAAAAAATGTTTTTATAAACCAAAATTGACTTCAGATTCGTGTTTCTCGCCCTAAAAAACGTCAAAAACCACATTTTGAGTCAAGTCAAAAAATGGAAATTTTAGGCCCAAAAAAGTGATTTTTGGTTAGGTCGAAAAAAAAAAAAAAAAAAAAAAAAAAAAAAAATGTCGCTAGAAAATTTTGCTTCATGAAAAAAATGGAGGAGGGTGAAAGTTATTGATCTTATTTTGTCCACTTGGAGGGAGAAAAATCAGTGCCCTTGAATAGGGTGGAGGGAACGCTGAGAAAAAGGAGAAGGGAGGTAAAGAATGGAAAGGGTGGTAAATGCGACCTAATGGAAATAGAAATTGGCAATCAGGGAACAAAAGCGGGGCGTAGTCTTGGCCCTTCCCATCCTCGTCATCTGACAACCACCCCCCTCCCACCACCAAAAGGAACCCCCCCCCCCCCCGCCCCCCCCCCCCCCCACCCCCCCCCCCCCCCCCCCCACCCCCCCCCCCCCCCCTCCCCCCCCCCCCCCGCCCCCCCCCCCCCCCCCCCCCCCCCCCCCCACCCCCCCCCCCCCGCCCCCCCCCCCCACCCCACCCCCCCCCACCCCCCCCCCCCCCCCCCCCCCCCCCCCCCCCCCCCCCCCCCCCCCCCCCCCCCCCCCCCCCCACCACCCACCCCCCCCTCCCCCCCCCCCCCCCCCCCCTCCCCCCCCCCCCCCCCCCCCGCCCCCCCCCCCCCCCCCCCCCCCCCCCCCCCGCCCACCCCCCCCCCCCCCCCCCCCCCCCCTCCCCCCCCCCCCCCCCCCCCCCCCCCCCACGTTTCTTAAGAACTTTATTACCAGTGAAATACAAGCAATATGCGTACAAAAACGAGGGTTGAATATAATAGGATCGGTCAATCTGTCTCTTGACGTCACTCCAGGATTGAGATTTCCAAAGAGAAATTAGTATAGACTTTTCTCTTCAGGTCTGCACATCCTAAACTCTCATATACACGGTGTTCGGAAATACATGGATAATTTTTGTGAGAGCGTTAAAAAGGCGTGTATCCCTCTCTCCAAAAAGTAAATGTAAACCCACCTTAATTTTAGACAAAGAATGAATTCCGTGTATTTAAATTGCGTTCCGATCTTACAGCGTGCCCGAACACAGTACACGAACTTCGTATTTCAAATGAGAACCCTATTTTTGATGCAGATCGATAATCTACGCACCAAATTCAAGTTGATTTGACGTAAATAGTTGCCACTTTTCGACAATCTTTTAAATCGGTCAAGTTTTAGTTTTATTTCGCGCTAAAATTAAATCTCCGTTAAAATTGCCTTAAGAGCGCCAAACTAATTTACATTGTTTTTTTCTGAAGATTCTCGAAATATTACAAATTGGAACATCTCACTAGCACGTCTGTATCACGATATAGCGACACAAACGTCTTCATTTTAATGAGAATCCCAATTTGCTATTTCAGAGATGAAACGCAGAGCCTTTTTCAAGGACTTTTTCTTTGGGCGCCGCGAAAATCGCTATCTCATTTTGGAGGAGCTGTAGCGGCTTTCGTAGAGTGAAGATGTCTATTGCTGAGCTTCATAATAAACCTTTAATTAAATATTAATCGATAAAGGATAGTGGCTAGAGAGCTTTCTAGGAGCAATATGAATGGAAACAGACATTGAATATCTCTCGAGTTCGCTAGGTTGTCGCACCTACAAGAGCAGCTACAACTCCTCCAAAATGCGGATAGCGATTGCGGCCACAAGAAAAAGTCCTGAAAAGGCTCTGACTTTTCATCTACTGAAATTGAGCATTGGGATTCTCATTAAATGAAGAAGTTTGTGTCGCTATATCGTTGATACAGATAGGCATAGATGTTTTATTTGTGTTAGTTTGATATCTTCAGAAAAACAGTAAAATCAGTTTGTGGCCGCTCTTATAAGTCAATTTAACGGATTTTGGGGCGAAATAAAAACACTGACAACTTTTTCATTTTAAAAGTTGTCCAAAGAGTTGCAACTATTTAGTCAAATCAACTTGACTGAAATTTTTGCGTAGATTACGTAGTCTGCATCAAAAATAGGGTTGTTCTCATTTGAAATACGAATGTTAGGTTCTGTTCGGGGCACCCTGTATATCGGAACGCTAATTTGTAAATACACACCGCGATCATTCTTTGTGTTCTATATATGTTAGTGTTTCCATTTAACTTTTTTTGATACAACGACTTTTACACAGCTCTCACAAAAATTATCGCCATGTATTTTCACGAACACCCTGTCTCTGATCACTTCAAATTATATATCCGGTGAGCAAATCGCCGCCCCAAAATTGACCGAGTTACAAAATGTTCAAAACTTTGGTCATAAAAATTGAGCTTATGACTCCCCTCAGGATTTAGATTTCCAAAAATTAGTATCCCCTTTTCTCAGGTCTGCAACATATCTAAAACTACTCATATATATATATATATGTTACAGTATAAACCCGAAATCAGTCAGAACTAGTTTAACTAGTGCAAAACTAGTTGTTTCACTAACGCCTTTTGTGAAAACTACTAGTTTGGACTAGTTAAAACTAGGTTTGACTGCATAGCGTGATAGGTGATTTTAGTTTAAACTAGTTTTTCACTGGAAAGAATCTCATCTGGGAGCATTTAGTTTTCGCATTTTGACCTCCTCGCGGCCGCTCTCGATGTCTGCGTCGCGCCAAAATTTTTAATCATAGTCTCTGTCATACAATCTTATGATCACTTGCACTATGACAAGTTGAATAGGTTCCCTATGTTCAGGTACGCTATTGTGTCAGCACCATAATGCGTTTAGCAAAACAAAATTTACTAAATCCCGAACTTGTCACCATAAACTGGGACAGAAGAAGAGCTAATCGGTCCGGCGCATGCTTCGGAGAGGAGATAAATATACCTCTAGTCTAGCGTGATCTCAAACTCGTCCGCACATTGTTTCGCACATTTTCTCATTGATGAAAAAAACATCCTTATATAGTATCATTTAGTATATGTACCGCTCGAAGCGAGTCAGGGCTAAGGCAGCACAAAGGCTCTAGACTCCTTCCGCATAAATGTGCAAACACAAACCCTCACATCTAACCGTACACGTACCTACTAGACTCTTAAGCAGCAGACTGACAGGACACGCATCCTGTCAGTATATCACCTGAAGAAAATAGGGATTGACCACCGAGCGACACCGCTGCAGGTGGTGCGGAGATAGTTAGAGACAACTGAACACCTTCTCTGCGAGTGCGAGCACTCGCAAGGAGTACGCTTCGACCACTTTGGGAAGCTCTCCTCAACGGCTGCGTTGACGTTAAGGAAGCCGCTTCTGGAAACTGATGCAGTTTCATAAAGAACATTCCGTTTTCCTGCCAGAACAACCCCCTATGAGTAAGAGCAGCACAATAGAACCCACGGGTTTAAGTGCGACAGAGCCGCAAGGACTCCCTCCGGAAAAGTTATCAACTTGCTGCATATTGGTTGGAGGTTTGCCTCGCGAGAGGAAAAAATAGTCCCTCTTCTCTACAGGTTATCAGACACTGGTGCTGGGTATGTGGACGGAGCTTTCCTCGCGAGATGAAAAAATATCCCTCTACGAAGTTTATTCACAGACTTGCTGCATATTGGTTCAAAGCTTTGCATCGCGAGTATGTCCTCAACAGTTATAAATCTTGCTCCACCACTGTGGTTCGGAGCCAAACTTGCTCACGAGTGAGAAAAATATAGGGACATCTCGCAGTGTCCTATGTAGCTGAATATTGCTTGAGAACAACTTTGAAGAGTTTAAAACATTTACATTTTGTGTGTGACGTGCTGCATACTTGCTCTTAGGCTGGTTTAGTGAACGGTATGAGTAGTGAACTGTCAAGATTTAGCTTCTATAATTTGGTACCTGTCGCTTTGTAGTTTTTGTTTTATTCCAGACTTCAACTTGTTTCAAAATTCCCATGATATCACTAAGAAGAACTAGTTTTGACTGAAGTCTAGTTTGACGTTGAGGCATGTTAGTGAATTCTAGTTTTCACTAGAAAAGAATCAGTTAAAACTAGAATTCCCTAAATGTCTCCTAGTTAAAACTAGTTTTCTCTGATTCCGTTAGTTAATACTAGTTTTAACTAGTCTAAACTAGTTTTCACAAAGGTTAGTAAAACTAGTTTTGACTAGTTAAAACTAGTTCTTACTGATTCGGGTTTTAACTTTAACATATTATTGAATCACTTCAAATTTATATATCCGTGGAGCAAATCCCCCAAATTGACCGGAGTTTTACAAAAGGTCAAAACTTTGGTTTTTTCATAAAATTGAGCTTATGACGTCACTCCAGGATTGAGATTTCCAAAAAATTAGTATACCTTTTCTTCAGGTCTGCACATCCTAAAACTACTCATATATATTTATATATATATTGAATCACTTCAAAATTATATATCCGGTGAGCAAATCGCCCCAAAATTGACCGAGTTACAAAAGGTCAAAACTTTGGTTTTTTCATAAAATTGAGCTTATGACGTCACTCAAGGATTGAGATTTCCAAAAAATTAGTATCCCTTTTCTTCAGGTCTGCACATTCTAAAACTACTCATATATATTTATATATATATTGAATCACTTCAAAATTATATATCCGGTGAGCAAATCGCCCCAAAATTGACCGAGTTACAAAAGGTCAAAACTTTGGTTTTTTCATAAAATTGAGCTTATGACGTCACTCAAGGATTGAGATTTCCAAAAAATTAGTAAATACCTTTTCTTCAGGTCTGCACATTCTAAAACTACTCATATATATTTATATATATATTGAATCACTTCAAAATTATATATCCGGTGAGCAAATCGCCCCAAAATTGACCGAGTTACAAAAGGTCAAAACTTTGGTTTTTTTCATAAAATTGAGCTTATGACGTCACTCAAGGATTGAGATTTCCAAAAAATTAGTAAATACCTTTTCTTCAGGTCTGCACATTCTAAAACTACTCATATATATTTATATATATATTGAATCACTTCAAAATTATATATCCGGTGAGCAAATCGCCCCAAAATTGACCGAGTTACAAAAGGTCAAAACTTTGGTTTTTTCATAAAATTGAGCTTATGACGTCACTCAAGGATTGAGATTTCCAAAAAATTAGTATACCTTTTCTTCAGGTCTGCACATTCTAAAAACTACTCATATATATTTATATATATATTGAATCACTTCAAAATTATATATCCGCGTGAGCAAATCGCCCCAAAATTGACCGAGTTACAAAAGGTCAAAAACTTTGGTTTTTTCATAAAATTGAGCTTATGACGTCACTCAAGGATTGAGATTTCCAAAAATTAGTATACCCTTTTCTTCAGGTCTGCACATTCTAAAACTACTCATATATATTTATATATATATTGAATCACTTCAAAATTATATATCCGGTGAGCAAATCGCCCCAAAATTGACCGAGTTACAAAAGGTCAAAACTTTGGTTTTTTCATAAAATTGAGCTTATGACGTCACTCAAGGATTGAGATTTCCAAAAAATTAGTAAATGCCTTTTTTCAGGTCTGCACTTTTTAAAACTACTCATATATATTTATATATATATTGAATCACTTCAAAATTATATATTCGATGAGCAAATGGTCCCAAAATTGACCGAGTTACAAAAGGTCAAAACTTTCGTTGTTTATGTTTTTCATAAAATTGAGCTTTGGAGTAGGAAAAGGTTAGAAATGACGAGTATTTCTGTTCGAAAAATAAAAGTTTTAAAAGAAAAGCGTTGAATAATTGTTAGGCAGGAGATAGAAGGTCGTTAAAAGGAAGAAGAGAGGGAGTCATTATTAATTTATCGGGAACCGGGAGAGTTATAGAGAAACACTTTATCGGCCATCCCCCCCGTTACACCACCCCCGCCCCTATATAAAAGTTAATTAAACGCCTTCAACTTTTCACCGACAAAATACTCTTTATGTCTTCCCTCTTTGTCTTCTTCCAGCTCGCCCTCCCCTTTTTTGAAGAAAGATACAAATATTTTAAAACAAAATGGACTCGAAACAATAAAAGGCGCCCCCTCGGTTAAGATATAAAAGGCGCGCCCCGATTATGGCCATGCTCGAATGCACCGGAATAAACTTTCTTGTTTTCACTACTCAATATCAAGACCCCCAGGGGGGTGAGGCGGGGGGGAAGGGGTGTTTCTTCGTTACGTACAATTTTCTTAGGCCACTCGTAAAAAGGCTCCCTTCGAGTTAAAAACGCCACCCAGTAAAAACCCTCTTATAAAAGGCCCAAGCCTAAAGGATGTTAACTTTATAGGAGGGCTTAAAGACGCTTCTTTTTATAGGGAAAATAACCTTTTTTTTAAACTTCCACCCTTTGTATTTTTTAATAGGAAAAAACAGTTTTTTACCCAACGGAAAGATGAGTTTTGAGTAGTTAAATCACTTTTTTCTGGATAGCTTATCTCCTGATACCTATTTTGGCAATTTAACACAAATAAAATAAATAAATTATAGTGAACGTGGCATGGAAAGAGAGTTATCTAGTTTTCTTTGGTGGGCGATATGTTGGGCTAGCTCCTAGTTTTAAAGAGTTGCATCCCTGCAACTCACAGTAAGAAGGTATCTTTACACAGAAGGCAGTTAGTTAACATATTTAGAGGCTATTTTTCATCAAAAACCTTAAAATCGACATTTTAAGAGACAATTTTTCTTTTAAAAAACCTCAATATCAACATTTGTAAAGCCTAATTTTCGTCCAAAATGCTCACAATCCAAGTTTTAAGAGACCGTTTTCGTCAAAAAAAACCTCAATATCAACATTTTTAAAGCCCAGTTTTCGTCCAAAATGCTCAAAATCAAAGTTTTAAGAGCCAAATTTTCGTCAAAAACCTCAAAGTTAACATTCAAAACTGGGCGCAAAGGTTTTCATTTGTTTAAAAGGGGGGCGCACTATGAAAAAGTTTTTGAACCTCTGCTCTATTGACTGCAAAAAACCCTCTATAGACTCCAAAAACCCTCTATAGACTGCAAAAACCATCTATAGACTGAAAAAACCCTCTAAAAACTATTAAAACCATCTATAGACGAGAAGTACCCTCTATAGACCACAAAGACCATATTATGTGGACGATAAAGACCCTTTCACCAACAAAAAAAGACCCCTAATAGATAACAAAGACCCATAATAGACAACAAAACCCCTCTATAGACGATAAAAACCATCTATAGACGATAAAAACCATCTATAGACGATAAAAACCATCTATAGACGATAAAAACCATCTATAGACGATAAAAACCATCTATAGACGATAAAAACCATCTATAGACGATAAAAACCATCTATAGACGATAAAAACCCTCTATAGATGATAAAAACCCTCTATAGAAGATAAAAACCCTCTATAGATGTTAAAAACACTATAGATGATAGAAAAACCCTCTATAGAAGATAAAAACACTCTATAGATGATAAAAACCTTCTATAGACGATAAAAACCCTCTATAGACGATAAAAACCCTCTATAGAAGATAAAAACCCTCTATAGATGATAAAAACCCTCTATAGATGATAAAAACCCTCTATAGATGATAAAAACCTTCTATAGACGATAAAAACCTTCTATAGACGATAAAAACCATCTATAGACGATAAAAACCATCTATAGACGATAAAAACCATCTATAGACGATAAAAACCATCTATAGACGATAAAAACCCTCTATAAACTGCACAAACCCTCTATTAACTATTAAAACCATCTATATATTATAGAGTATAGACGATAAAGACCCTCCATAGATTACAAAACCTCTCTATAGACGATAAAAACCATCTATAGACGATAAAAACCATCTATAGACGATAAAAACCATCTATAGACGATAAAAACCATCTATAGACGATAAAAACCATCTATAGACGATAAAAACCATCTATAGACGATAAAAACCATCTATCTACTTATAGATCACCAATATTTTTGCTATATATTAGGTAATCGGGCATTGTATGGCACATTTTCGGTCCATGCTTTGTGTACTTGCATAATAAGTCTGACATAAGTTAGGACTTTTATGGTGAAAAGATATTGGGATTTCGAAAATGATTGTTATAAGAGTTGAGTTTTACTTTTCGAGTGAAAATTAATTAAGGGAGTTTGGAGTGGGAACTATTAAAGAAGGAGAAGGAGAAAGGTCCCTTTTCGGCCCTCTAAAGAAAAGACAAAACAGCCTCTTCTTTCCGATTCAATGAACGCCAATTAGTGGAACAACCCTGGGGGGAGGGGATGGTAGTGGGGGAAGTGGGGGAGGGGAGGGGGAGGCCTTAATCAGGCGCATCTTCGAGAAGAAGAAGAAGGAAAAAAGGGGGCCGGAGTAACCCTTCGCACACCCGTGTAGCCCTCCCTGGGCCAATTCCGTTTCATCGCTCTCCCCCGGCCGTTCTCAAACATAAAACTAATTACCGGCCCCTTGCTTTGTTTTCCTTTTAAATTAGACCCCCCCCCTTTCTTCATTTGGCCCTTTTTTGCCTTAGGGGCTATTCCTTAAGAAAAAAAAAGAAAGAAAGGAACCCTTAAAAATTCTAAAGAGAAAATTTACAACCGTTTTCATTGAATCAGATAAAAGATAAGAACGATTTTGTCTCTTTTGTACAAAATCTGAGCAAAAACAAAGCTTAAATCAGCTTATAAGGAGCCCAATATGAGATAAATGGCCCAATCTGTCATATCAAGATAGCCCAATTTGAGATAAATTGTCCAAAGCGACAACTTTTAGCTATGTAACCTAATTCAATATGCCATAAATGGCCCAATTTTTCGTATTAAGACAATGCAAAGTTGCCCAATTTGTATTAAATTGCCCAAATCATCAATTTTTAACGATTTACAGTTGTCAAGTATTCGATAAATGGCCCAATCTGTCAAATTAAGACAATGCAAAGTTGCCCAATTTGTATTAACTTGCCCAAATCATCAATTTTTAACGATTTACAGTTGTCAAGTATTCGATAAATGGCCCAATCTGTCAAATTAAGACAATGCGAAGTTGCCCAATTTGTATTAAATTGCCCAAATCATCAATTTTTATCGATTTACAGTTGTCAAGTATTCGATAAATGGCCCAATCTGTCAAATAAAGACAATGCGAAGTTGCCCAATTTGTATTAACTTGCCCAAATCATCAATTTTTAACGATTTACAGTTGTCAAGTATTCGATAAATGGCCCAATCTGTCAAATAAAGACAATGCAAAGTTGCCCAATTTGTATTAAATTGCCCAAATCATCAATTTTTAACGATTTACAGTTGTCAAGTATTCGATAAATGGCCCAATCTGTCAAATAAAGACAATGCGAAGTTGCCCAATTTGTATTAAATTGCCCAAATCATCAATTTTTAACGATTTACAGTTGTCAAGTATTCGATAAATGGCCCAATCTGTCAAATTAAGACAATGCAAAGTTGCCCAATTTGTATTAACTTGCCCAAATCATCAATTTTTAACGATTTACAGTGTCAAGTATTCGATAAATGCCCAATCTGTCAAATTAAGACAATGCAAAGTTGCCCAATTTGTATTAAATTGCCCAAATCATCAATTTTTAACGATTTACAGTTGTCCAGTATGCGATAAATGGCCCAATCTGTCAAATTAAGACAATGCAAAGTTGCCCAATTTGTATTAACTTGCCCAAATCATCAATTTTTAACGATTTACAGTTGTCAAGTATTCGATAAATGGCCCAATCTGTCAAATTAAGACAATGCAAAGTTGCCCAATTTGTATTAAACTTGCCCAAATCATCAATTTTTAACGATTTACAGTTGTCAAGTATTCGATAAATGGCCCAATCTGTCAAATAAGACAATGCGAAGTTGCCCAATTTGTATTAACTTGCCCAAATCATCAATTTTTAACGATTTACAGTTGTCAAGTATTCGATAAATGGCCCAATCTGTCAAATAAAGACAATGCAAAGTTGCCCAATTTGTATTAACTTGCCCAAATCATCAATTTTTAACGATTTACAGTTGTCAAGTATTCGATAAATGGCCCAATCTGTCAAATTAAGACAATGCAAAGTTGCCCAATTTGTATTAAATTGCCCAAATCATCAATTTTTAACGATTTACAGGTGTCAAGTATGTGATAAAAGGCCCAATCTGTCAAATAAAGACAATGAAAAGTTGCCCAATTTGTATTAAATTGCCCAAATCATCAATTTTTAACGATTTACAGTTGTCAAGTATTCGATAAATGGCCCAATCTGTCAAATTAAGACAATGCGAAGTTGCCCAATTTGTATTAACTTGCCCAAATCATCAATTTTTAACTATTTACAGGTGTCAAGTATGCGATAAATGGCCCAATCTGGCATATTAACTATTATTATATAAGATGCTTCTGCATATGTATACGAATGTGACGAATATGAAACAAATTTGAGAGATAATAGTCTGGAAGTCCCCTTTTGATTTTGAGGGGTCGAAGAAAACCGGTTCTCACGGCTTTTTATAATTAAGGGTCGCCTTTGTTTCAAATTCACAAAGAGGGGGTCAGTTGGGCCGCTGACACACACCTTGGCCGTCAAATGGGAGACTTTCTATAGATTTTTCCGAACACTTTTTGTCATCCCCCCCCCCACCGCATCAGGAGGCGGCAACTCCGATGAACGGAAGATGGAAGGGGGTCTCATGGCGGGGGAGGTTTGAACGAAAAACTTTTAATTAGGAAAACTGTCGCCTTCCAAATGGGAGTGGGGGTTGGATTAAAAAATAGGTGTAAGTCCAAAGAAAAAAACTTTATTGTCCCGACTATTTCTAAGCCCTCAAAAGCCAGAAAAACCCTTAAGGGGGGATTCTCGACTCCAAAATGTCTGATTTCTCAGTTGCGAGAGATCGCAGGCACGATCAGCCCCCAAAAGTAGTTTCCTCGTTTTGGGCACTAAAAATGGTCGGAAATTTTTTTGAAAAGAGCGTTCTCATTCTTTCGGAAAACTACGCACTGTTTAGAAAGCGGTTTTCCCGGAAAATTTTTCCTCGGAAAAATAGGAAATGCAATTTTCCACCAAAACTTTATTTTTAAAAAAACAGGTAGTCATCTTGTAGGTTTTGACGAGCTGATTCCAAATATGCTAATATTAAGACGATCGGATGGATAGATTCGTCGGTACGAGATTTTTAAAGCTTAGATGCTGCGGGGTTCCGGGGAGTTCAATGAGGGGGGCGGGGAGAAAAGATAAATTTTCCCTTTGTCAAGGTCAGGATTCTTCAAACCGGTTTTTATTTTATCTGTAATTTTAAATTTTTATCCTTTGCAGACTGACTTTTCTAAAATCTGACTTTTTCATCGGTAAAAATCGAAAATCCAGCGTTTTTGTCGCCTCGTGGATCAGAAACGTTTGGTCCTACAAAAAATCTTAGTAGATCAAATTTGTAGCAAACTTAATAATCTTTAGTTTTGTTTTTATAAAATTTTCTGAAATCTACGAACGCGAATTTACAATTGTTGATTTTGAGTTTTTTGACGAAAATATGGCTCTTAAAACTTTGATTTTGAGGATTTTGGACAAAAATTGGGCATTACAAAAGTTGATATTGAGGTTTTTGTCGAAAATTGGGCTCTTAAAACCTTGATTTTGAGATTTTGTACGAAAAAAGGCTCTTTAAACTTTGATTTTGAGGTTTTTGGACGAAAATTGGGCTTTACAAATGTTGATTTTGAGGTTTTTGGACGATAATTTGGCTTTTAAAATGTCGATTTTAAGGTTTTAGGTGAAAAACAGCCTTAAAATATGTTCAGAAAGAAAAGAAAAACTAAATTTTTGGGGAATATTGGAAAAAAAATCATGAGTCTTTTGTGGTTTTGACTAAATATTATGAAATGGAAAAAAAAATCTACCTAACAATCTCACAATAGAGAGAAAAAAATTAAGCCGTTTGAAAAGTTCGATGACCTTGAAGGAGTGAGAGTGATGTGTCATCTTTACTTCCCCAAAATATAACTCCCCTTCCCCGCACCATCTAATCCTTAAAAATCTCGTACCGACGAATCTATTCATCCGATCTTCTTAATATTAGCATATTTGAAATCAGCTCGTCAAAACCTACAAGATGACTACCTGTTTTTTCAAAATTTCTGTTTTGGTGGAAAATTGGATTTTCTATTTTCCCGAGGAAAATTTTTCCGGAAAAACTGCCCCCTAAACAGTACGTAGTTTTCCAAAAGAAAGAGAACGCGGTTTTCAAAAAAAAATTTCCGACCATTTTTAGTGCCCAAAACGAGGAAACTACTTTTGGGCATCTTCCCTCTCTCTCGCACACTTGGTAGAATTTTGATGTCGGATCCCCCTTAAAACGTTGAATTCCGGTGGATCATTTGCACCTGCCCATTTCTCGTCCGAGATGCAAAAAAAGGGGTAAAACATTAAAGACCGAGGGAGCCGCTTTGTCAACAGGAAACTTTTTGATGCTCGTTTAACGCTGATGGGAGGGGGGTCGGCTTTTACGATCCCCGGCCGCGACGTCCTTCGGCTCCCGATTTATTCCCGACGACGAATACGCCATCTGTAACAATTAGACAAAAACCCTCCGACTCGCTTTTCCGATACCAAATGGCCTGTAAGACTTTTAACAAACTCCCTCTCTATAAATACTTGAGCTTTTATTTCGTCCATGTTTTCCTTCCGTTTTAATCCTCTTTCCAAACTTATTTCCTTCGCACTATTAAAATTATGTTTTTCGAAATCGCATAGTGTTGGTAAAAAGATATTCTTTCATATCGGAATCGAACCTACGACCTCGATAGCATACAATGCACGATTTCATATCCCATAACTTCCACAATCTTTGACCGATCTTGATGATGTTAATACCGTTAGAAAGCTATTTTAAAGAGCTTTCCAACGGTATAAATATCGAGAGAATTGGTCCAAAATTGTGGAAGTAATGGAAATTCAAAGGTTCAAACCTCTTCGATTGCTAGCGATCGGATACTTTGGAGGCCATACAGTATTGGTCCTGGAGCTTGCCCAGAGACACGAACTTTTTCAAAGGTCTACAGATTTCGGGGGATCCATAAATTTCGGGGGAAATGAATCCTTTTTTTTTTTCTAACATAACTTAAATTTGGTGATAATTTTCTAAAAATGGGACTAATTTCACTCATACACATTATAATTACCTAATTACCTAGTTAATTAATTAATTAATTTTTGAGAATTTTTTTTTTCAATCATAACTTGAATTTGGTGATAATTTTATGAAAATGGGAATAATTTCACTCAAACTCAATATAATTACCTAATTAGTTAATTAATTAATTAATTAATTTTTGAAAAAAAAATTTTTTTTCAATCATAACTTGAATTTGGTGATAATTTTATGAAAATGGGAATAATTTCACTCAAACTCAATATAATTACCTAATTAGTTAATTAATTAATTTTTGAAAAAAAATTTTTTTTTCAATCATAACTTGAATTTGGTGATAATTTTATGAAAATGGGAAAATTAAGTTAATTAGTCATAATTACCTAATTACATAATTAATTACCTAATTAGTTAATGAAATTTAATCGGAATCACGTGAAGATTATTTGGTTAAAATTTGGTGAAGATCGGACCGGTAGAAAGCCCGTAGCACATTTTTGCAAACTTTAGACAGACATATCTCCGCCATTTTGTCGAATTTCAAAAATCGCTCTCGTCACTTTCAAGATAACCACGAAAGGAAGATTGTGTGAAAATTTCGTGAAAATCGGATGAAAATTGTGGCCGTGAAGTGTTCCGAGAAAAAAGGCGACGGACGGCCGGACGGGCGGACGGCCGGCACCACAGACAAAGTCATGTCCGGCAAAGATCAAAAGTCAGTTTGACCCTAGGGGGTCTAGAAGACCCTTCCCCAAAAACCCGAATCCGACGGTAATACAATAACTTCTCTTTGAGAAAGTTAAAAGATATTCTTTCATATAGGAATCGAACCTACGACCTCGATAGCATACAATGCACAATTTTATATCCCATAACTTCCACAATCTTTGACCGATCTTGATGATATTAATACCGTTAGAAAGCTATTTTAAAGAGCTTTCCAACGGTATAAATATCGAGAGAATTGGTCCAAAATTGTGGTAGTAATGGAAATTCAAAGGTTCAAACCTCTTCGATTGCTAGCGATCGGATACTTTGGAGGCCATTTTCAGGGCCAATTGTCTTCAATTTTCGCGAAACGATTTATTTAAAAGCATTAAGTCCGACAGTGAAAAAGTCGGAAGGATTCTGCCAAGTGATACTTTAAACCCTTTCCTTGATAAATTTCCCTTCTCGAAATTTATTTTTAGAGGGTGGGGAGAAGAAAAAAGGAAATTAGGCCAGATTATATGAGATTTCGAAATTGTTCGTTTCCTGAGTGGGGTGTAAGCGGAGAAATCCGGGCATATGCAAATGACCCTTTTTATCCGACCCTATCCACATATGGACCCTCCAGATTCATTCGAGGTTGAAATTCCTCACCGAAAAATCATCAGGAAAAATATCGTAAATCGTCTATACAGGTTCTTTGTCGTATATAAAGTGTCTTCCTCGTCTATAGATGGTTTTTATCGTCTATAGAGGGGTTTTGTAATCTATTGAGGGTCTTTATCGTCTATACTCTATAATATAGACTCTATAATATAGGTTTTAATAATTTATAGAGGGTTTTTGCAGTTTATAGAGGGTTTTTGCAGTCTATAGAGGGTTTTAATCGTCTTTAGATGGTTTTTTTATCGTCTATAGATGGTTTTCATCGTCTATAGATGGTTTTTATCGTCTATAGAGAGGTTTTGTAATCTATGGAGGGTCTTTATCGTCTATAATCTATAATATATAGATGGTTTTAATAGTTTATAGAGGGTTTTTGCAGTTTATAGAGGGTCTTTATTGTTTATAGAGGGTTTTTATCGTCTATAGATGGTTTTTATCGTCTATAGATGGTTTTCATCGTCTATAGATGGTTTTTATCGTCTATAGATGGTTTTCATCGTCTATAGATGGTTTTTATCGTCTATAGAGAGGTTTTGTAATCTATGGAGGGTCTTTATCGTCTATAATCTATAATATATAGATGGTTTTAATAGTTTATAGAGGGTTTTTGCAGTTTATAGAGGTTCTTTATTGTTTATAGAGGGTTTTTATCGTCTATAGATGGTTTTTATCGTCTATAGATGGTTTTCATCGTCTATAGATGGTTTTTATCGTCTATAGATGGTTTTTATCGTCTATAGATGGTTTTTATCGTCTATAGATGGTTTTCATCGTCTATAGATGGTTTTTATCGTCTATAGATGGTTTTCATCGTCTATAGATGGTTTTTATCGTCTATAGAGAGGTTTTGTAATCTATGGAGGGTCTTTATCGTCTATACTCTATAATATATAGATGGTTTTAATAGTTTATAGAGGGTTTGAGCAGTTTATAGAGGGTCTTTATTGCTTATAGAGGGTTTTTGCAGTCTATAGAGGGTTTTTATCGTCTATAGATGGTTTTAATAGGTTTCAGAGGGTTTTTGCAATCTATAGAGGGTATTTATCTTGTAAAGATGGTTTTTATCGTCATTAGAGGGGTTTTGTATAGTGTGGTTTTTCTATAGAGGGTCTTCATCGTCTATAGATAGTTTTATCTTCTATAGAGGGTCTTTATTGTCTACAGATGGTTTTTTAAAATGGTCTATAGTCTATACTTAGAGGGTTTTTTCAGTCTGTAGAGGGTCTTTCTCGTCTATAGATGGTTTTAATAGTTTATAGAGGGTTTTCGCAGTCTACAGAGGGTTTTTTCAGTATGTAAATAGAGTCTTTATCGTCTATAGATAGTCTTCTCATCTATATATTGTTTTTAACGTCTTTAGACGGTTTCTTATCATCTCTATTTGGGTCTTTGCTAGAAGGCATTTTTTGCTAGACTATTTTATTTTATCAATTATATTCTGTTTTCGGAGTTGAAGAGATTACGTGGTGTCTAGCAAATCATTGTCCAGGCAGAGCACCATCGTGGATAATTCTAGTACTAACGAGCTATTCCATTGTACCTAATAGGGAAACGTATAAACAAAAAAATATATAATTTAATTTTTTTAAATTATAGATAATTTATAGGTCTTATAAGCTTTCTAACTACAATTTTCACAAAATTTACATTAAAACAAAAAATTGAAATAGAAAATAAAATTTTGTTTAATTTTTAGGTTTTATTAAATGAAAAAGAGAGAGAAAAAAAAGGTTTATTTTTGTATAGGTACTTAAATTGTTTTATAAAAAAATTGTGTGTTCATATAGTAAGGACGATAAGGTGGAAAATGTGTGGAGACTAGGAGGTGCTGCGCTCTAAGTTCTCAACCTCGAAACCTCGACAAAAGTGTCGATAAAGCAGAAAGGCTCCCTTGTCGTGGAATGGACGTACACTTGCCCCCTCCCCCTTTATGTTGTGACAAGTAAAGGGAGGAGCTAAAATGTTTATTCAGTCGTAAATGGAACGTATGTTTAAACCGATCGAATAACATTAGGTAATCGCATAATCCTTGATTGGAAGCTCAGGCTTAATAGCTTGGACGGTCCTTGCATTTTTCCATAGTGTTCTGAAGCAATCCTAAAACGTTCTAAAATTTTCCTAAATCTGTCTAAAATGGTCTGAAGAGTCTTAGAACGGTCTAAAATGGTTCTAAAATTGTCCATTGAAGTCTAAAGCGATCCTAAAAAGTTCTCAAATTTTCCTAAATCTGTCAACAAAGGTATAAAGAGTTTAAAATGGTTCTAAAACTATACATTGTGGTCTAAAATTTTCCTAAATCTGTCTACAATGGTATTAAGAGTCTAAAATGGTTCTAAAACTGTCTATAGAGGTCTAATACGATCCTAAAACGTTCTAAAATTTTCCTAAATCTGTCTAAAATGGTCTGAAGAGTCTTAGAACGGTCTAAAATGGTTCTAAAATTGTCCATTGAAGTCTAAAGCGATCCTAAAAAGTTCTCAAATTTTCCTAAATCTGTCAACAAAGGTATAAAGAGTTTAAAATGGTTCTAAAACTATACATTGTGGTCTAAAATTTTCCTAAATCTGTCTACAATGGTATAAAGAGTCTAAAATGGTTCTAAAACTGCCTATAGAGGTCTAAAACGATCCTATAACGTTCTAACATTTCCTAAATCTGTCTAAAATGGTCTAAAGAGTCTTAGAACGGTCTAAAATGGTTCTAAAACTGCTCAGAGAGGTCTAAAGCGATCCTAAAAAGTTCTAAAATTTTCTTAAATCCGTCAACAAAGGTCTAAAGAGTTTAAAATGGTTCTAAAACTATACATTGTGGTCTAAAACGTTCTAAAATCCCCCTAAATCTGTCTACAATGTTATAAAGAGTCTAAAATGGTTCTAAAACTGCTCAGAGAGGTCTAAAGCGATCCTAAAAAGTTCTAAAATTTTCCTAAATCTGTCAAAAAAGGTCTAAAGAGTTTAAAATGGTTCTAAAACTATACATTGTGGTCTAAAACGTTCTAAAATTTTCCTAAATCCGTCTACAATGGTATAAAGAGTCTAAAATGGTTCTAAAACTGTCCATAGTGTTCTGAAGCGATCCTAAAACGTTCTAAAATTTTCCGAAATCTGTCTAAAATGGTACTAAGAGTCTAAAATGGTTCTAGAACTGTCCATAGTGTTCTGAAACGATTGTTATTTTTGAAATTTACCCCCACCCCCGACTTCTGACCGTTAATTTTTTTTAGGGTTGTTTCTTAAAGGTAATTAAATTCTCTACAACTTTTATTAAGTCAACTTTTTTGATTATATGACGTCTTCTGTCCTTCAGAGGTCAAAATAGAAAACCATGGTTTTTTGCAACCTCGTAGCTCCGATACATTTGGTCCTACAAAAAATCGTATTAGCTCAAAATTATAGGAAATTTAATTATCTTTAATTTTGTACTAATAATCTTTTTGCCTACGACCTACGGTTTTCGAGATATTAGGAAAAAAACGGAAAAAATCTCATTAAAAACGCTCTAGCGTCCAAAGTGCACGGATATGGACTTTTTTGTGGTTAATCAGGGGACCAACCCCTACACATTTCCGTGGATAAACAAAATACTTTTATCCACCCCCAGGCTTAGTTTGACTGGATTATTGATAATGATAAGAGAAATCGATTTCTATCGTCTTGAAAGTGTAAACGGTTCATTGACATGAGAGTATGGGTCAAGGGTGCCCTCTGACCCGATTCCGGACAAATCTCATTAGGTGTTGAAGGGCGAGTTCGCAAGCATAGATGCTTCGGCCAATTGGCAGTGGTTGGGGGGGGGGTGGAGGGAGGTGGGGGGGCTGAGTAGGTCGGTGGGGGGAAAGGGGGCGGTTGAAGACTGACCACCAGACAACACAATCCCGACTTCCCTCATACCAGTAATTATTAGATAGTGACGACACCATTGCCCCCTTCCCCATTATTACCCCGTTTGTTTATATTTGGGGAGACCAACCTCCGATTCGCCGAAACTGTCTAAAATGGTCAAAAGAGTCTAAAAACGCTCTAAAAGAGTAAAACTGCCTATCACGGTCTAAAAAGGTCCCAAAACAGTGAAAAGTCTAAAACCGTCTACAATGGTCGAAAAAGTCTGTAAAAGTTCTAAAACTGTTACAAAATAGTAAAAGATTGCGATAATATTGTCTAAAATGGTCTAAAGAAGCTAAAAACAGTTTAAAACCGTTCTAAAACTATCTATAATGGTCTAAAAAGGTCCTAGAGCAGTCTAAAATTGGTCTAAAAACGGCCTAAATGGTGTAAAAAGTCCAAAAATTGTCTAAACAATCTAAAACGGTCTTATAACAGTCTGGCCTAAAGCTGTCCATGGTTGTCTAAAAGGGCCCTAAATCATTCTAAACTTGTCGTAAAACGATCTCCAACGGTCTAAAATGGTCTAAAATCGTTCTAAAACTGTCTATAGAGGTCTAAAACGTTCTAAAAATTCTTCCTAAATCTGTCTAAAATGGTATAAATAGTCTAAAAACGGTCTAAAATGGTTCTAAAACTGTCCATAGTGGTCTAAAACGTTCCTAAGACGTTCTAAAATTGCCCTAAATCTGTCTAGAATGGTATAAAGAGTCTAAAATGGTTCCAAAACTGTCCATAGTGGTCTAAAACGTTCCTAAAACGTTCTAAAATTGCCCTAAATCTGTCTAGAATGGTATAAAGAGTCTAAAATGGTTCTAAAACTGTCCATAGTGTTCTGAAGCGATCCTAAAACGTTCTAAAATTTTCCTAAATCCGTCTAAAATGGTCTAAAGAGTCTTAGAACGGTCTAAAATGGTTCTAAAACTGCCCGGAGTGGTCTAAAGCGATCCTAAAACGTTCTAAAATTGCCCTAAATCTGTCTAAAATGGTACAAAGAGTCTAAAATGGTTCTAAAACTGTCCATAGTGGTATAAAACGTTCCTAAAACGTTCTAAAATTGCACTAAATCTGTCTAGAATGGTATAAAGAGTCTAAAATGGTTCCAAAACTGTCCATAGTGGTCTAAAACGTTCCTAAAACGTTATAAAATTGCACTAAATCTGTCAAGAATGGTATAAAGAGTCTAAAATGGTTCTAAAATCGTTTTAAAACTTCCATAGTGGTCTAAAGCGATCCTAAAACGTTCTAAAATTTTCCTAAATCTGTCAACAAGTCTAATGAGTTTAAAATGGTTCTAAAACTATCCATTATGGTCTAAAACGTTCTAAAATCCCCCTAAATCTGTGTACAATGGTATAAAGAGTCTAAAATGGTTCTAAAACTGTCCATAGTGTTCTGAAGCGATCCTAAAACGTTCTAAAATTTTCCTAAATCTGTCTAAAATGGTCTAAAGAGTCTTAGAACGGTCTAAAATGGTTCTAAAACTGCCCGGAGTGGTCTAAAGCGATCCTAAAACGTTCTAAAATTGCCCTAAATCTGTCTAAAATGGTACAAAGAGTCTAAAATGGTTCTAAAACTGTCCATAGTGTTCTGAATCGATCCTAAAACGTTCTAGAATTTTCCTAAATCTGTCTAAAATGGCCTAAAGAGTCTTAGAACGGTCTAAAATGGTTCTAAAACTGCCCGGAGTGGTCTAAAGCGATCCTAAAACGTTCTAAAATTGCCCTAAATCTGTCTAGAATGGTACAAAGAGTCTAAAATGGTTCTAAAACTGTCCATAGTGTTCTGAATCGATCCTAAAACGTTCTAGAATTTTCCTAAATCTGTCTAAAATGGTCTAAAGAGTCTTAGAACGGTCTAAAACGGTTCTAAAACTGCCCGGAGTGGTCTAAAGCGATCCTAAAACGTTCTAAAATTGCCCTAAATCTGTCTACAATGGTACAAAGAGTCTAAAATTGTTCTAAAACTGTCCATAGTGTTCTGAAGCGATCCTAAAACGTTCTAAAATTTTCCTAAATCTGTCTACAATGGTATAAGGAGTCTAAAATGGTTCTAAAATCGTTGTAAAACTTCTATAGTGGTCTAAAACGTTCTGAAACCGTCTAAAATGGTCTAAATATATTCTAAAACGGTCTAGTACATTCTAAAACGGTTAAACTTGGACCGATCTACTTGAAATTTTTAGGGCTCTTTTTTGGAACATGAAAAATTATAAAATTTTAAGTCATTGGGTTAGACAGGGAGCATAAAAAACGCATTTTCCTTTTTCTTGAATGCACGTGTTCGTATATTGGCGGGAATAATAGGTCCGCTAGGGGGCGCTCCTTCTAACTCTATGGCTGTAAGGTTTTGTTTATTTCGATAGGTTTCACACGTGAAATGTTTATTTATTTTAAACGATGTTTTCTCGTTTTTCCCAGCTATTATGACGTCTTCTCAAGATTCTACATCTCTCAA